>JAFMSR010000013.1:38968023-38993559 GCA_022818135.1 Saxidomus purpurata
ATTCAAGGCCTTACTCTGGATTCTGCAAGCCAACTGGAGGGAGGATGGGGGGGATAATTTCAAAGAAATACATGACCTTGTATATTTGATCATGAATAATTTTGTAACTTTTCAAAATTGATATGTATAGAATTAAAAAGCATGACCGCTTCATGCTGCATAATTATTCTATGACATTTCAAAAGAAAGCCATTTTGAATATTTCCATTTTAGTCTGGAAAAACTGTGACAAAATTCTAAGTTAAAAAGGGCATAAATATGTCAAAAATCAAAAACATTGGTGAAGATGTTGACAGTAAATACGTTCGATAGTATTCTATCTTTGACAAAACATTCAAAGTTAAAAAGGGACACAAATCTATCAAAAATCAAAACAGAGTTATGGGGATTGTTTCCTCAGGTGTAGATGTTGATGGTAAACATATATTTTGAGTTTCAAGTCAATACCTTATATAGTATTCAAGATATTTGAATTTACAAAAAAAAAATACCAAAACTTCTAAGTTAAAAAGGGGCATAAATCTGTCAAAAATCAAAACAGAGTTATGGGGATTGTTTCCTCAGGTGTATAATGTTGATGGTAGACACATACTTTGAGTTTCAAGTCAATACCTTATATAGTATTCAAGATATTTGAATTTATAAAAAAAAAATACCAAAACTTCTAAGTTAAAAAGGGGCATAAATCTGTCAAAAATCAAAACAGAGTTATGGGAATTGTTTCCTCACGCGTATATGTTGATGGTAGACGCATACTTTGAGTTTCAAGTCAATACCTTTGATAGTATTCAAGATATTTGAATTTTAAAAAAACTTTAACCAAAAATTCTAAGTTAAAAAGGGGCATAAATCTGTCAAAAATCAAAACAGAGTTATGGGGATTGTTTCCTCAGGTGTAGATGTTGATGGTAGACACATACTTTGAGTTTCAAGTCAATACCTTTGATAGTATTCAAGATATTTGAATTTATAAAAAACTTTAACCAAAAATTCTAAGTCAAAAAGGGGCATAAATCTGTCAAAAATCAAAACAGAGTTATGGGGATTGTTTCCTCAGGTGAAGATGTTGATGGTAGACACATACTTTGAGTTTCAAGTCAATACCTTTGATAGTATTCAAGATATTTGAATTTATAAAAAACTTTAACCAAAATTTCTAAGTTAAAAAGGGGCATAAATCTTTCAAAAATCAAAACAGAGTTATGGGGATTGTTTCCTCAGGTGAAGATGTTGATGGTAAACATATAGTTTGAGTTTCAAGTCAATACCTTTGATAGTATTCAAGATATTTGACTTTATGAAAAACTTTAACCAATGCAGACGCCGACGCCGACACCGACGCCGGGGCGAGTGCAATAGTCTCCTTATTCTTTGAATAGTCGAGCTAAAAATGAATAAAAAACTATTTTTAGTAACTGACCTTGACCTTGACCCTAGTGACCTTGACCATAGTGACCCAAAGCTTCCTGTTCACACAAGCTACCTACACACCAAGTTTCATTACAATTGGTCACTCCTAACTCAAGTTATTGAGTTGAAACCATTTTTCTATTTTTAGTAACAGTGCCCTTGACCTTGAACCAAGTGACCCCTAATGCAATCCTAAGCTTCCTCTCTACACAAGCTACCTACACACTGAGTTTGATTGCAATTAGTCACTCCTAACTTGAGTTATTGAGCGGAAACTATTTTTCTATTTTTAGTTACAGTGACCTTGACCTTGACCCTAGTGACCCCAAATGCAATCCCAAGCGGCGTCTCCACGCAAGCTACCTACAGACCAAGTTTCATTGTAATTGGTCACTCCTAACTTGATTTATTTGAGCGGAAACCATTTTTCTATTTTTAGTAACTGTGACCTTGACCTTGACCCTAGTGACCCCAAATGCAATCCCAAGCGGCGTCTCCACGCAAGCTACCTACAGACCAAGTTTCATTGTAATCAGTCACTCCTAGCTCGAGTTATTGAGCCAAACCGTTTTTCTATTTTTAGTAACAGTGACCTTGACCTTGACCCTAGTGACCCCAAATACAATCCCAAGCGGCGTCTCCACGCAAGCTACCTACACACCAAGTTTCATTGCAATTGGTCACTCCTAACTAAAGTTATCCAACGGAAACCAATGTTTGACGCCCGCCCACCCGCCATCCCGCCCGCCCGACATACGACATCGCCATTCTAATAAGTAGGTTTTTTTCAAAAAACCTGCTTAAAAATAATAAGCTTTCTTTCTAAGATTATACTGTGTATATACATGTACAGCTGTATTGACCGCCAGTAAAGTGACAAGTCATATATGTGTCATGCGTCAAAATGTGTCGGTAAAAAAAAAATGTTAGAAAATTACCCTAATTATCGAAAAATGTTGCATATTTCCAAATATTATAATAAGAAAAAAAACTTTAACACGCCATCGGCACTGCGGACATTCGAACATCTTTTTGTAAAGTTAAATCGTCTTACTCAACGTAGTTTGGACGCTGTAATGCGTTTATGTCACCAAACAAATGAACAAACAAATGATAAACGAATGTTTAGTGGACAGCTTAAGGAATGAAACATAGAAAGATGAAGTTGTAAATTAAAGAAGCAAGGACATTTAAATGACATAAATTTACCTTACAATAAAACTTTTCAAAATGATTATTTTATTAAGTTTTGTTAATTTTTCCCAATTTTGAAGTTTATCGTGCTAAAAATTCCCAATTTGAAAGGCAGCCATGGGCTGTTGCCAAAAAAAGTAAAAAAATCACTGAATTGATTTTTTTTTATTCACAACGTAAATAAAGTATAGTTTTGGGTGCGATCAAGCACTATGTTTTTAGCTCTAGATACATAAACAGTGGTAAATTCACGTGTGAACCTACCAAATTTCCTACGCAAAGGGGTTCCATGCGTGGAATTATATTTAATCAACATGAAGTTTTGATTTACCGCTCAACATAGTAGTCCCGCTTTCCCTCTGGTCGGAACAACCCAGTCCTCCACAGCAGGCCATGTAAGATCCTCATAGTAAACTTTATAGGATATAATATTGGCATCTAATCTACGTATTTATGTGTAATGTCACTGCGTGATTAATTATGGTGGGTGGGGTATTATAAATACGTTTTTTCTTTCTTTTTTAAGGAATAATTTCGACTAGGAAATGTATTGTGTCTCGTCTTAGCTTGGATCAATCGGTGAGACAGTCGTTCATATCTAAAACTATTAGAATATTTAGTTAAGCACTGGATCAGAACGGGTACGCTGAAGCTTACTCCGTAGGGAAATCGTACCAATAATCGTGCCAGGAATCTGACACGCTCGCATTTCATTATTTCATGAGCAATAAGTGAAAACAATAAATAATTTTATTAATCAGACCATAATCTTTTAATTTGCCAAATTTGAATATCAAACTTTATTTTTTTAACGTGAAACTTTACGAAAGTTTCGAACAGGTCAGAATTTTCACAAATTGGCCGCGATCTTGCCGATTTGACAATTATCACGTGACTATTCCCAAGAACCTTTGGAAAGGGATCTCTGCTGGAAATCGCCGAAGGTTCCGATTGAGGTCACGGGGACAGTTTATTTATTTACATGACCACGTGCGTTTTGGCGCGAACACTTTCAAGGTCTGTTCCGCGTCGAAAATAAAGTACATTTCTTTTGAAATAAAAAAAACATAGTGGTAAATGCTATTGTATATTTACACACATTCTTTATATCATCTAAACACTAAACAAAAGGAAATTATCAAGCGTTCTGAACTACATGAAAAATGAGTGCGATTGCATCATACGAGATCTCGCGAGAGCAGGCATTTGGAAAGTCCGTTGTAAATGTAAACACAATGGGTTTTGTTTTATAAAATTTTGTTGTTTTTTATTAATTTTTTTTTTAAAAAATTAATTATTTTTAAAAAAATTTTTTTTTAATTTAATACCCAAAAAATTAATATTTTTTTTTTTTAGGGTAATTTTGTGAAAAATTGGTAGGTTTTTTTTTTTGGATAGGATTCGTAGTGACTTAGGGCTGATCCAAAACTCTAAAGCCGCAGCTGACGAAAAACAAAATATTAAAATAGCGGCATTTAGAGTTTTGGAAGCCAGAACTAAGAAATTGTTTACCCTCTTCACAGAAAGTTCCTTTGAAGTTTATGAAATGCTGAAATATTCATTTTTGTTGTTTACTTATTCATTTGACAATACAGGTATATGAAATTGAACATATTAGCTACAAAATGCAATAAAAATCATACAGCATAATCAAAGTTTAAATTTCAACCCCAATGTCACGCTTTTGCTTCATTTTTTTTGAAATCACCCATATAACAACAAAATACAGTCATATTGGTTTGGACTCAATTTCTCAAACATTTTTCAATCGATTTTGTCCGAGTAAACCAGCAAACTGTCAAAAGTGATATTCGTAAGATTTGTGACTGAACAGTTTTTACAAAAAATACCACGAATGAATCGAATTTAAAACGTAATGACTGCATAATTTATTGCAGTCAACTATAGTGCATAACCATCAAATAATTCCATTTTTTAGAGTCCTGGTCCCCGATGAGCGGCCACAATAGCTCAAAATTAAAACATTAAAATAATAAAATGGCTTGTTTCACTACAGATAACGGACGAAAGTAAATACACTATAACAGTTAGATTCACCTTGACATCACTATCAAAAATGTCTACTTACCATATACTGCATGCCAGATAATCAGAAACAATGCGAAAATCTTCATGAGATGAATTCCGGGTTACGGTTAAAGATCTGCATGCACATATATGTATTTTACCTAAGTTTTGATCATTATGCGACTATGCAACATTTCAAAATATAGCGTGTATATATAAACGTGCATGAGACAGACGTTATAAATAAATTTTGGTATTCCAACCTTGTCACATGTGCAAACATAGATAAATTCCGTTTCGAATATTCGGGGCGGATATTTCGATTACTTTCCAGTGCCACCGTGACTATAGTTTGCCGATCTGACGTGAAAAAGACCAGGCTCTCTCCTGCATTGACAGAGCCACTAATGCCAAAGCAGTCGGAAATCATTTTACTGGTCAATTTATGTCCAATCATCATGAAAATTGGCCAGAATGTTTGTCTCAATGACCACATTTGGTAAACAATTGTCATGAAAAATGATAGGGATTTTTGTGTAGATTTGAACTCTAGGTCAAGTTCGAAACTGTCACAGGAGGTCAAAAACTAAGTTATTAGGTTGAATGATACGAAAACCTTGCGAACATTCTGCATGCCAAATTTTAAGTGCAATCATCATGAAAGTTGGTCTGAATGTCTGTCTCGATGATCTTTACCACAAGTTCGAAACTGTGTCACATGAAGTCAAAAACTAGGTCGTTAGGTCAAATAATACAAAAAACCTTGTGAACATTTCAAAGGCTAAAATTTAAGTCCCAGGGGCGGATCCAGGATTTGGTCTTAGGGGGGCGTAACTTTTTTGCCATTTGTTGGTTCTGCTCAAGCCGTTATGACTGTGTTTTATTCTTTGTTTTTAAGTAATCGAACACTAAATAGCGGTGGAGCAAGTGAGTGTATAGTTAACATGTATAATTGAATGGCAATGAACAATGTGAGGGCCATAGGCAGAGGTTAAAAATAGGGAGGCAATTTCTAGGGGGTTCGGGGGCATGCTCCGCCGAAAATTTTTTTTCGAGGGTGCCATTTCGTGCATTTTCCTGCATTTCAAACGTGTTTTTGATACTTTTAAGATACCGATTACGGAAACAGAAAATATAAATTTATACTCAGATATTTATGTAAGGTTGGGGAATTTTAGGGGGATGGGCGCGCGCGCGCCGGGTGCGCCCCCACCCCCTGGATCCGCTAGTGAGTCCAGTCATTTTGAAAGTTGCTCAGAATGTTTGTCTTAATAACTTCTTAGCCAGTTTCGAAACTGGGTCACATGGGATCAAAATTAGGCCACAAGGTCAAATAATAGAATAAAATCTAAAGAACATTTTTGCCCCATCATTATGTAGATTAATAAGAATGTGTGTCTTGGTAGACAAGTTCGAAACTGGGTCATGTTGGGTCAAAATAAGGTCACAATGTCAAATAATACATTGTGGACACTCTAGAATGCACGTGTTGTAACCAAATGTCTCGAAAATTATTCTGAATGATTATTTTGGTAAGCTCTAGGTAAATTTAAATCTGGATCACATGGGGCTAGAAACTTGGCCGACAAGTCTGTAACGAAAAACCTTATGAACAATAAAGACCCATCATCATGAAACTAAATAAGAAGTCTGTTTTGATGGTCACTAAGCCAAGTTCGAAACTGGGTCATGTTGGGTTGAAAATTAGGTCACAAGGTAAAATAATGAAGAAACCTTGTGGACACTGTAGAATGCACATATTGTACCAAAATGTCTTGAATAACAGACTAGAATGTTTGTATTATAAACTCTAGGTCAAATTTAAATATGGGCCATGTGGAGGGTCAAAAACTAGGTCATAAGGTTCCTAGGGTCGAAATTGACCCACATGGAAATTGGCTTGTTTAACATAAGTATTTTATTGTCAAAAACTTTAATGAACATATTTCTAAACACACCTAGGTACTTGAATAGCAATGTGTGAGTTCACATCTGGATGTTTGTTTGGTGTGATTGTAATTAACCTTTGTATAAACATATGGGACATTTTGTTCTCTACTCGCTAGCAATGATAAGGCTGGTCAGAAAATTGATAAACAGGTAGTAGCGGCCGGACAGTTCGCTTGCGGTCGTAAATTTTCCGAAGTAGACCGTGTTTCGGCAACTCAATCAATAAAAATCGATATTTGCTAATAATTACATTAGCCCGAGGATATTAAGATGTACTGTGTATTACGCTAAAATAGAAATCTTTATCTTATTGCATTCATCCCAGCTACCTTTTTGTGCTATTACATTGTATGTTTAAAAAGCAATTGTTGTAAAATAGAGATTATAGTGAAATGAAGCAACACTGATTTGAATTATAACGCTATAATAGATTTATCAGTTTGAGGGGGGAAATGTTTTTTTTTCATGAATATACCCTCGAATTTCATTAACTTTTGTTAAATCTATGCAATGCACAGAGCTATTCGTGTAATAATTGTTGACAGGATCATGCCGACAAACTACAGGAGTAATAAGCTATTAATCTTTATATTGTTGAATTAATTTTATTAAATAGAAGCATATATTATATTAAAGCATCCGTATTTTATGTAATTAAGTGAAGCTTCACAACATACATCATACACAGCATAACCAACTTGTACCGCAATGACAGTCACACTTTCCTTTTTCTTCGCACGTGCTTAAAAGCCTTAATTAAGTGGTTGTATATCTTTAAAGCAATAAGTTCTCTAAACTTAAAAGCTAACAAAAACTACCTTTCAAAAAGATGGTCCGCGCAATTTTTAGTATATGAAAGCGATTGGTAGCTTGATTCTAACATTGAATTTAGAAACAATGAAATAACGTAGTTTTCATTAGGCATATACAAAATCGATGTCATTGATTTCATATTCTGTTAGCCGTGAAAAAACAAACATCACGATAGACACAATGCATGAACATGTGCGTCATTTTGTTATTTACATAACTTACAAGGTAGATGTTACTATCGTTTAATTAATTACGGTACTGTTTCCCGTGTGCTTGACGCCAACGTTACACGTGCGTAAAATCTACAAGATAGAAATAAATGTGCTACAGCAGAAGCTTGAACGACACACTTAAGTGTCGAGGATTATTTTTAAATTATTCACATGAAATCATGAAAGTTTCTTTGAAAAAATTATTTCAAAGTGTGAGTTATTTAAAGGTTACTTTTGTTAATAAAAGGAATAATTAAGTGTGGTCTTTTTTCGTTGTCCCTTTCCACAGTAGTTAATTGTTCTTTAAAAGCAAACAGAAATACATTTATTAAACTAATTAAAATACATTTCATTGTTTCTGAGATGGGAGTACAATAAAAAAAGAGATATATTATACACACATTTAGGGTAATAAATTACCAAGACTAACAAAGACTTTTATTGCACCCTAATAATCCATATCCGTTCTAGTGTTTTATTGCCCCGGGTATATTGTAAAACGCATGTGGTAATTCTTACGACAGGTTTTAAGTTTCTTTAAAATATGTAAGTTTACCGTAATTACATCTTATTTGCATTTTCTTTTTCGTTTTCTGATATTTGATCAAAATACTAGAAGTACATAATTCACAAACATTAATTTTCGACATTACATGTACCTGATTTCGATTTCTGACCGGTCTTAACTTTTTCATTTTTCAACCACCTTTAAGTTACACAATATTTATAGGGGGACTAACGTAGAAGTAGTCGATTGTCAAAATACGCACAAATAACAAAGCAAAAAAACAAAACAACATCTCCACATTTATGACAGGTGATATATACCCGGACGAACGGATTCTGAAAACAAATTCTTTCATATAAAATAAGCGTCACAATTTGAAAGTGACATACGTACTTGTGTATATGTGTGTTTGTGTGACATTACAACAGTCCCGTGAAAATGTGTAAAAATTACAATGTATACACAAAATCTTTTTTTCACAGGTGTTACATTTGCCTGTTTACGTTAAGTTGAAACAAGTGTGAAATTTAGTCACTTTGCTACAATACAGATATAACTTTAACCAAATGCAGTCCTTTTAATTTACTCATTTAATTTACACATGAATAAAGGATACCGAGACTCGTTCAAAGATTGGTACAATCATTATTCACTTTTTTTCCTTTTCATATTAGTTATGTCATCCTTACGTTTTAAAGCAACAATACGTACAAAATCATCACGATTTTAATACGAAAGAAATCGACAACTTCCGTGAAAATTACGGACGCGCCCGATCTGTATTACGATTACATTTTTAACTGACTGTACTTATAAAAAATATTAAAAAGGTAAGCGAAATCCTTCAAATATTTTATTTATTTTTACACCAATTTATAGTTGATATAATTCCCTTGCCTATATCACTAAAGCAAAAACAATCTTATCATTGATGTTCTATGTATGGGTCAAAGTATTTAGACAAATGACCCAAAAAACTGACTAAAAGTCTTGCAATCCTTAACATTTCATATGGAAAATGCAGTGGTACTTTTTAAATTAAAAATGGTAAGTGAAATACCAAATTAATCTTTTTGAAATTTACATCATTATTAAGAGGAAAAATAATATTAATTCGTCTGACCGAAGCAAAAACGATTAATTAAACGGTTTTTGATTTAATACGATTAAATCGACATCTCCCTTCTTTGTTTAATGTGTAAAAGCCGCGTCTAATCGATTATCGGGAAAAAATGAAAGTTCCATATGGATAAATGGTGCTCAGGTGAGCAATATAGGGCATGATCATGGCCTTCTTGTATTTTTATCAGCTCAGTTTAACTGTGTAAATTTACTGTAAGTAGGAACTTGACTTTTGACCTACTAATCTCAAACAATATGGGCCATCTACTGCTAATCATTGAAGTTTCAGCAACCTTTGCCCAAATTTAACAACCTTTTAAGAGCTATCAGAACAGCATATAATAATCTTAGTTGTAAGAACTTGTTTCACAATCAAGAATAGATCAATTATTGTACATTAACACACAATTTCTAAAGTATGAGCAGTTAAAAAGATGATGCATATATCTAGTATGAATGATGCCATATGACTGACAAGTAAACATTGTCAAGAACTTAATATGATCAAGGAGAATCTCATAGTTCTTTTCAACAAAATGTTAGAGGGTCATCTTCTGGTGATGCACATCATGATTAAAAAGCCGAGGATCCTGGGCCCCAAGTCATTCTTCAATTATGGATAAAATATGTTTAATATTATATGTCATTGTGACCTAGACAGGTTTGACGGACGGACGGACGGATGCCGGACGGAAAGGTCTAGGTCCAAACCTGTTCTACTAATCATATCTACAGACTGACATTTAAAGAACTTTGCACAGAAAGAGACTGACAAAACATCATTAACTTCTTTTTTTATTTTCACTACTTGAACCATGCTGACAATGTCAAAACACAGTTCATAACAAACATGACTTAAATACAAAATATAACAATAAGAGAGAGAGAGAGATAAAAAGCTACTGACAAATACGGTTGATTTTTTCTTCTTTCTATGACCTCAGAAATTTGAAATAGACAGAAAATGTGGTTTCTTTGGTCTTGATTTGCTGCCATGATGCAAGGTACTAGAGCAAACAACAAACACTGAAACATGATAATTTTCTGGATTTTTATCTTGTTACAGTCATGCAATAATATTAATTATTTTCCAGTTGACTGCACTTTTAAATCAATTCTTAATACTGTCTTTGCGCTAAAATAAAAGGGTGGTAAAACAGCAACCAGTGTTTAAAAATACTCCATAGTTAAAGTCCTAGCCAAAAATTCATTGTTTTTATAATAGAGACCTTTCTATGTTTAAAAAGGGATATCAAGGGAGATAAACTGTCTTCCTCAGCACACAATTACCTCCCTTCATAGTGTAGTCTGACTATGGTCTACACTGTTACTTGCCTATCTTATGTACACCTAAGACCTGTAAATGAGCTGTCCCGGCTTCCAAGATCCGTGACAAGACCATCTGAGATATATAACAGATTACAAGTTAATATGAAACTGTGTAATAACATTCAAAATAGAGAAGAAATATGTCAACAGCATCAGAATGCCAGTGTTATATGCATGAAAATGTACACAATACAATACTGTGGTAAAAGGCTTCTACACTGTAACGAAAGTATATGTACAATGTACATGTATATAACATGCCACATTCATTTAGCTAACAGTAGTATTGTAAAATCTGTTCTAAAATTTAACATTTTAAAAAGTTGCAATGAAAGTCCTCTTCAACTGCGTAAGATGTAAATCTGAGACTCCTGTTGTGTTTGTTGTTGTTGTAAGAGTTTAAAGCCCGTTCCAACTGTATTTCAGTCATTTCAGCAGATAATACTGCCAACTTTCTCACATTTAGAGACATGGTCAATAGCAGGGCTGGAACATGAAGGGTCACAGTGATTTTCAAATCAGCAACTCTAACTCCTCAGAAATCTTTTAGAATGCTTTAGATGAAACAACAAGGCATTAAAAATTACAATGAATAAATTCTTCAAATAAAATCTCAACGAAAAATTATGTTCTTTAAAATGCCTATAATGAATTGAGCACTGCCATATTGAAAACCAACATTTTTACATGCTTCGAATTTTAGCATGGCCCGATGACTTTTACACTGTGAGCTGAGAAACATTATAGCAGTTGTTTTATAGTCCTTACAATAGCAGTAAATACTGCAGACTCTGCATTCATCATCACTAAAGGTACAGATGTTCTTTATCATGAAATGATATTCAAATTTTTGCACTAACCATTTCCCTGCTGACGCAAAGTGACTCTACCTTTACAACCAGTGTAGATCATGATCTGCATACATATTTGTAATCTGCACTGTTTGCTAATCAAGGTAGATTTTCTTTGAGCTTCCTTATAAAATAAAAAATTTACTATCCAAGTTCATTTTAGAAATTAAAAATAGGCAAGTTCATTTTAGAAATGGGCAAGTTCATCTCAGAAATAGACAAGTTCATTTTAGAAATGGGCAAGTTCATCTCAGAAATAGGCAAGTTCATTTTAGAAATGGGCAAGTTCATCTCAGAAATAGACAAGTTCATTTTAGAAATGGGCAAGTTCATCTCAGAAATAGACAAGTTCATTTTAGAAATGGGCAAGTTCATCTCAGAAATAGACAAGTTCATTTTAGAAATGGGCAAGTTCATCTCAGAAATAGACAAGTTCATTTTAGAAATAGACAAGTTCATCTCAGAAATAGACAAGTTCATTTTAGAAATAGACAAGTTCATCTCAGAAATAGACAAGTTCACCTCAGAAATAGACAAGTTCATTTTAAAAATAGACAAGTTCATTTTAAAAATAGACAAGTTCATCTCAGAAATAGACAAGTTCATTTTAGAAATTAAGCAGGATAAGGGTTATTATCACTGTTAAAACAAAAAATTAAATCAACAGAAAGTACAACATAGTGATTTCTTCCTATACATTCTACTGTTGTTATGTACAGTTACTGTATTGTATATATTGTAGCAGTTAACAGAAGCTGCTGTAATGGATCTACAACTATCAGGAAAAATACTTAAAACGTATCTGTGATCTGAAAGCGTAACTCCACTGATTATAAAATTTTGGCTGCAAGCTGTTTGGAACGATTGCATAATAAACTTACACAAAACCTATGGCAGATCTTTAAAAGCATTTTAGACAAAATGACACATGAGAAAGTAGAAAGTATATTTTTATTAGGTTATACCAGCTTAATTTCCAACTGGAATGCTTAATGGAAAGTAAAACAACTAATCATCCCACATCAACTCGCATATAGAGTATAAACCACTCCCATTAGACGGCTAAACTACAGGCACATTTATCCTCCATTTTAACTTAAGTTAAGAGCTAGACATTTGCTCATTTATACCCCACTTAGGTAACAGGGTTAGCCATTGGCTCATTTATTCTACATCTACAAGACGGAGTTGTCTTTTCTTGGTTCATCTGTTTCCCACTTTAAATAATAAATGTTAGCTCTTAAATACAAATGTAACAATGTTTTCTATTGGTTCATTCATTCTCCTATATATTACAATCATTTCATGAGCTACTAGGGCTAAATCTATATTAAAAAGCTCTTCTCTGCACAGGGTATATGACTGTATTGCCTTGTTTTCTCATGTGTACTGTAGAGAAACTGTGTAGATCTCTATAAAGCACTAATTTCTGTCCTGATATCTTCCCTGTCAGGGGAGGCAACTCTAATAATTGTACATTTAACTTTAACATGGAGACAGTTTGCTTACTCATTCATACTATTGTACAATAGAAATCTGAAATTTAGTGCAAAACTATTGTATCTCATTTTTATTCTATGCGAGTTACTTCAGTTCTGCATCAAACTCTTAAAATCATCTACAAAATATCACATTTATTTCATCTAAAAACACTCTTCCCTTGTACCTCTATTCGCTATGTAAACCACCAGTGAGCACAACATAAATATAACATTGTTTGTCTCAAAATATGAACACAAAATTCACAGTACAAATCGACTGTCTTCCAAAGTCAAAGATACCCTCATTAAGCAATGTTTTACCTCCGATACATGAGAAAAGGTTTCCACGAGGCAAGCGAAACTCTCACATCTGACGAAATGTCAGTACATGTACTAATGACTGGTACTGTATCTCTAGATATACTAGAACAAGTTCGTTAATCCAGCATGAATAAATCAAGGTTGAGACTTGCCAAAAAAAATAATTTAAACCATCCAAATTTGCTTCCAGGAAATCTATTACAGAGATCAAAATTGTGGGACATCTTGGAATTGTACAACACTCTTTGTTATTCCTGGTGTAATGTTCTCAACATACTCTAGTGTATTTGGCGACACAAGCATTACCAACCAGACTGAAAACTGTCATGGTCATGACACCTTAACAACACAAACCACTGCCTTGATCTCCCGTATCAATACAACTGGAGGTCCAAAACAGAGTTTGACCTTGACATACTGGAGGTCAAAACAGGGTCTGACCTTGACAAATTAATTTTTTCATTGCACTGTCCTTCTCACAAGCGCATGACAATATGGCAAAAACTTAACAACATCGTAATTTCAAAGGTGAAAGGTCAAACTTCAGGGATCTGTGTGAGAGTTGTATTGGTACTTTCTGGTTCCGTATGAGGGTCTGCCTGGGGCTCTGTAGGGACTGGGGTCAAGTTCCGTAGCGACGGTGACAGCTTGCTCTGGATTGACTGAATGTAGTTCTGAAAATAAAGATAACATCGTTGCACAAAATGAACATAACACATTGGACAACTATTGTACTAATGTGAGCAATTATTGAAATAGTAGATCTAGTACAGATTCACAGGAAATAACTTTTTTACAATTAAATGCATTTATTGCAAATTTGAATGTAACAAAAATTTGGATAGTACAAGCAATATAATTTTATATTGCACGCCAGCATTCTTCTTTATTTCAATGATCTAACACATGCTTAAAACAATTTTGGTTAAAATGAAATATCAGCTGCATAATTATATTGTGTAGTCATTTCTGGGTCAATAAGAAAATTGTGATATGTATACATAAAATCAATCTGTAAGTTGACTTTTTGACATGATTTTAGTTTGCCATGATTTCTTGAATCGAGTTTAAGTGCTGTAAACAGATCATTATGTCTTATTAAACCTACAATACAAGCTATATATGAACAGTATAATGTAATCTGCTGACCCATGTCTACCCAGTAGCTCAATGGAATTCAACAGTAAATGTACAGACTGTAAATCTTGCTGCATTTACTATTGTTGAGTTATAGTTACACCATATTATATTTAACAGCTTTAGCATGTATTAAACTTGTAAAATTTAACATAAAAATCTCAGAAGAAAAGACTTGATAAGTGAATGGAAGCTGAAGCTGTGTTTGACAACAGCCCTTTCACTTGTCCCCTATTGCTTCACTGATTATAAATAGGGGCTCTAAGGCTTAGTAATCAGAATATGGATCATTCCAGTTTTGATGACATAATTTGAAGCCTACCTAAACCTATTGTTAATGGATTATTTTCTTTTCATTGTGAACAGTATCACAAACAAACCCATGTGTTGTTTAATGGAAAACATGACATTGTGATGCCCCAGTGTGGCCATTGGATAATCCAGCAAATCAATTTTAATATTATTTTTGTAAACACTGGAACTGTCCATTATGAAGGTACACTGTTTGTGTTGACAGTTGTCTTGACTCGTTTTTCATTTTGCACTAATTTTTCTGCCGTGGGGATATTGAACTAACCTGTGAAATGACATCTCCGTTCACACGTCTGACCTGGTAGAGATGCCTGTATCGTGACTGATGCGGGTTCTCCCTCGGTTTCTCCTTGCTTCGGCTTCGTTTTATATTAACACTTTCGCCTCTTCTACTCTGTAGCACTAAAAGGGATAAGAATAATAATATCAGTATAAGGGTCTACAATGTCATATTTTACCTTTGCCTCTGAAATAGACTGGTCTGTCTTTCAATTGGGACAGTACCATTAGTTGTTCAAAGGGGTGCTCAGACTGCATGGATGAGCAGGCTTGTCATGATCTGCACTGATCAAGGGAGTATAACTTGCCTTCAAAAGTCAGGATTGAATAGGTTTTAAAACTTTTTCCTTGTGACTCGGCTTCAGAAAATCCTGTATATAAAGCCTGGGATTTTTAAATTCATAAAGCTGTAGAGGTAACCTTCTTAAGTGACAAAAAACAACAATTCTATTTAACAGCAGGCATGAGACAGAACTAAAGACTACTGCAGACCTCTTAGTACTGCTGAAACAAAGCAAAACATGACTTTTTGTTTGTGTGTTTAACAAATTGACAGCATTGCAGTAAATGTACAAAAGCCAGGGTACTGTAAAACATAAGTTTAGTTTACAAAACTTATAAAATCTTAACTACATAACTTCAAAGAGAATCATATCTAAATAAATAAGTTTTGAACCAGCCTCTTATCTCAAGCAGTCATATCTGATAAATCATTTAGTGTTTCTATGCTGATAAAAGATAACCCCGCACAGACATCAGTATTATAGTAATACTGTATACATGAATGTATACACAATGACTGACTAGCTGTTCTATCTATTCTCAAGGGAGGCAACTACTGAGGCCTTGTTTACCTTTTGTTGAATAACTTCCCTTTTGTTGGTCAGATGGTGAAAGAGTTTGGTGGGAAACAGAAGCCTTAGTGTATACTCTGACTGTGGTGTCAGGTGATAGCCCCTGAACCTAGAGTTTAAAGGTTTAAGCTCTTGCTAGGAGCAACCCAAATAAAGAAGCTGTTGTTATGAGCATTAAGTTGAATTAAAGCAACATTTCCAATGAGCTAAAATACTTGTATTAGATCTATAGCAACTGACCTTAGGATCATAGTTAATAAATAATGATTTACTTGGATTGTGAAAAAAGTTCTCTTAACCTGTCCAGAGAGAGAGAGGAGAGAGAGAGAGGGAGAGAGAGAGAGCCATTTCCAGAACACATTTACAGCTGGGCTGACATTAGATGTGTTCTTTCAACAGGACAAATCTCAAAATAATGGACTGTCTAGGGATCAAACTTAGGTCCTCCATATTACTTAGGTTACTGGTACTTACGGAACATCCTATCCACTATGCTACTGAGGCCAATCCTTGGATCGTACACAACTTAGGGCCCCAGAGGCCAATCCTTGGATCGTACACAACTTAGGCCCCAGAGGCCAATCCTTGGATCGTACACAACTTAGGGCCCCAGAGGCCAATCCTTGGATCGTACACAACTTAGGGCCGCAATTAAAATCAAACTAAAGACTTCTGGATCAGAAGTTGACTCATTCATTATAACTTTGCATGTTAACTAAGACTTATTCATGTTAACTATAGAGACAAACAAAAAGATGCGCATAGGCTTGTTTAGGTTGTCAACAAACACAATGCATGTTGGTATTTGCTGTACAGTTTCATTACGTGTTTTCCATTTTGACAGGTAAAATACCAGCCATAACTAACAAACTAATAAAACTGCACAAAAACTGTTTATGCATATAATTTATCAACAATTTATACCGAACCATCTTTGTGTAAATGTAGTCATATAAAAACTAACGCAGAATGTCTGCAGAAAATTATGGCGTGTAGGAAATCTATTGTTTTGCTTGTATTCAAGGCTGTTAGAACATGTATTTGTTACATAATTGCATTAAGTTAACCTTATCATGAGAATTTGTTTTTATTAATACAACATTCCCAAAACATAAAAGCTACTTGATATTTAGGTTGTATCAACTGCGTACATAACCTCTAAATCAAGCCAGATTTCAGTAACAGACTACGCTGCCCCTGGACAATTTCCCTACACCCACCCATAAAAGGAACTACAATACAGGTCAGGTATACATATGTTATTAAATTACCTCAATATGTACATTTAACAAAGAAAAACTTGTCAGAGCCCCCCCCCAAGATCTCATGGAAAAGTAAGATGATGACACTCCTCACCAAAATAAATATTGACAAAAGGAACAAGATTGCTTCAAACGTCTCACCCATACACCAATACTGCATAGGACTCTCTATCTACAGTTTGTGTCTGACAAGAAATACTTTATCTGGATTAAATGAACATCATAATGCATGGATACAGCAGTACAGTTTTCTATTTTCCCCAGAATTTCTTATCAGCAGGTTAATGATAGTGTGAAATTATAATAACAATGTATGTCAGGATATTACAGATAACAGCTTGAGATGGTTCCTATTAACATGTGATGTAGAGTCTAGTTTAGACTAATAAACTGCACACATGCATTTTATGAAACCAGATCTGTTTTTGTCTCAGAAATGACTCCCAAGAAGCAGGTTTTCAAGTATTTTAGGAGGTATTCACAAGGTATATAATAGCCTTGCTGATAAGCCCTTTCTGAATTTTAGCAGCTTTCTTGGACAAGTTTATAGGACTAAGTAGAGAGTCATATAAAATAGCAACTCGATCACAATGTCTACATCATATAACAGATTCTGAGGACGAAGTGACCAACAACACAGTGGACGGTGAGCTAGACTCTACTTATAAACCTTAAATTTTTAGTTTGCACACAATGTCATGTCATGTTCAAGTTTTGTTAAGTTCTACCCGATAAAATGAACACAGCCATGGATACCTACCCTGTCTATGACTATATCCTTGCCCAGTGATTTTCCACTGTGTGATAGATCCGACGACAAAACAGAATGGCCAACAACCAAGAATGATCCACGAGTACCAGCACAGTGACGGTGAGTATACCGCTTTTATCCGCTCCCATATGTACATCATCAACATAAACTGTTCAATGAAATAGTCTATACATGAGATCATAAGCAGTCCGCCAAATAAACTCGTCCCGAAAATTGTTCCCGACTTTTGGAATTTAAGAGTCACTAGAGCAAATATTACACCAATACCAACCAATATCCCGATCGGAATCCATTTTGTTTCTGGATGATATATAAACTGTTCCACAATTATCAAAATCCCTGCTCCTATGGAAATGCCCAAATTAAATCCAGTCATGAACAATCCAACATATTGCACTAACATCGTTAAAAGTCCGCATAAAAATCCTGCGCCCACTGAAATCCCGGCATTAATCAGCGGAGTAAAAACCTTGTGTTCCCAACAGATCATGTATACAAGCACAGAACCGAACAGGAAACCGGTCAGGAACATTACCGCCTTGAAGAACCGGTAACCTAAAACAAAAGAAGTACAAAATGTAAATGATCACTTGTCAAGATCAGTAACAAATTAAACTTATTCAATTTACATTCTATTGAAGACTGAAGTTCTTTCAACTCCATATTAAAGCTGCTCGATCTCAGATTTTGATGAAAAAATAAAGCTGAAAATAACATATTTTAGAATAAAAGACAAATTAAAAGGTTCCAGTATAAATTCCTGTCAAGTATAAAGCATTACAAATGCTTTTGAAAATCCCAAGATAGTCATAAAGTGTAGTGGTGTAGTTAAAACATTTTCAATGGATTTTTGCAATTTTCTTCATATATTTGTACTTATATTGTTGATTCTAGCCATTTTATTTACATTTTCTTTGTTTTAGTATATCATTTTGGAGAAACTGATATTTTTCACGGGAATCTGTGAACGTGCAGCTTTAACTAACCTTGAAAACTGCTTCTAACTAATACTCATAATGTGAAGGTCATGGACATATTCTAATTGAAAGGTTAGGCGTCTTAGATCTTTAAAGTCCCTGGAGCACAATTACGAGTAGCTCTTATTTCATCAAGAAAGAGGTCTTACCATCAGACATGACATTTATTTGTACCAAAAACATTTCTTACTGCCTTTAAATTGATAAGAAAAGGTAAAAAATATAGCAATGTATTTTTTTTCCATGATTTTGCAAAGAATAAGGAAGGTTTTCTGGCAACTCTTTTTCGTAAAGAAACAAATAGAATATGAAAGAAAGGCATATTTCAGCATTGTTTTAGAGTGAATACATCTATCATTATCATATCAGTAAATTTGTTTTTCCATATCAGTAAAATCGAAGTGATCCTGGGACTTTAACCATGGCTCCACCAAAAATGCATTTACATAACACCATCTTCATGTTTCAATGATTCCAAGATTTTGTGTGTGGAAGGTGTAAGAGTGGTTGCATTAAAGATAAAGAATTTTTTAACTGGTTTGAACTTAAAACTGTTTTTGGAAATACAACATAAATTTTATTATTCACAAATAAAACGCTTATCGGCATTCTACATAAAGATAAACGCTACATAAAATATCATGACAATTCAATCTAGCTACCAAGAAGTGTTAACAGCATGCTTTGAGGATTTTTCAGGTGATTAATGATAATCTGATTAAAAGTCTTAACATGTAAAATAATTTTAAAAGAAATCCAGTTTTGCATGTTTCTTTAGGTAGGGCTCGAGTGTCTTAAAACTGTGATATTTTCTGATTATTTCCCCCCAGATTTTTGGAGCATCATGCAGTTTATCAAAATATTTTAAGCCAACTCTTGCAATGCAGTAATTATCAAGAGTCAAACCAGCCTGCACATGCCAAAAGGGTGAGAAAACTATTATGCTTGTGCCTTTCATTCATTTTTGCTTCTGGTATATCCAAAAATACCTTTTTTCATTCTTATAACTGGGCAGATGTCTTGTAACACACTGCCTGAAAACAGCAAGCTTGCATAAAGTTACACCACTGCTCATAGCAGCTGTACTCGTAGATATTTTAATTACTTTTTCTACACAGACTTCTGTATCTTCTCCTTACACCAGACATGTTTCTTTCTTCAAACAAACCAATGCTATTGATCACTTCCCAACTAGAGGTAACATGCAAAATCAATTAGTGTCTAATTTATCAGTCCCTGGTATATAACAGTGGGATAAGATAATGTACAGTAATTTGCTAATTATTCCTGTTACGAAATGTGACCTTTGCCAGGGATATATACAATATCATGTAGCAAGAGGCTAGATCCTTGCTGGCTGTCAAAGGGTCAAGGTCAAGATGAGACCTTTTCCCAAAGCCAATGTTCATAAGGTGACTGACTACTGTCTGTAACCAGGGATAAATCCTCCGCCCCAAGCTGGATTCGAGTTTGGGACCTCCAGCTGACAATCTACCATTATAAAAGCTAAAAGCTAGCTCAATGGCAAGGAAGTACAAGTGCTGTACTATACCTCTACTACATGCAAGTCTTCTGGCTTCACAGTTTTCATTTGCGAATTGATTATGGTGAGATATTTTGTTTACAGAAGCCCTGGTAGGAAAAATTCCATCAAATGCAGTCTGAAGAGGAGACTAAATTTGCCACTGATGTCTGCTCACAGCCTTTGAAATGATGATATTAAAACTTTAATTTTGAAAGAAAAAGCCAGTGAATTGTACTGAAAATCAAATAAACAGTCATAAGTAAAAGGCCATGGGATATAACACTGAACAAACTGAGGAAGAATCAAGGGGATGAATTAGGTAACAATTTGCTTAAATCACAATATCAAGGTTGAAACGTCAAATGACCTGAGAAACCGCTTTGCCCACATGCTCAGGTGAGCTAAAAATCATTATAGTTTCAAACTAGGTTGTTCCCTGACCTGTTACGTACCAAAAAATGTGTAGATAATTCCGAACACAAAACACATAGCACATATAACTGACGTTGGTATGTCATAGTTAGCGTCTATCATGTCGCAGCTCTTCACAGATCTGTTGGTCAATATTTGAGACTTTGTCGTTGTGGAATTCGCCATTAGTATTGTATACAATGGTGTTGTAACATCACCGTCTGGCGGACTCTCTGCAATGTCCACACTGGAAGGCACGTCAGCCATCTTTGGTAACACAATTTGCCTTTCAATTCAAGTTTTCAGTCAGTAGCATACCTGAAAATACATGGGAAAACTACATTAATTAAATATTATCATAATCAGTTTATATTTATTCATTTAAGCTCCATTGTGAAAAAAGCTTGTAGCTTATCAAGTCAGTCTTAGAGTCCGCTTCCTGAAAAAAACAGTTCTGGTGTCATACTAGGAGGCACAGTCGTGACCCCAAGGGGGCTCAAACCCGCAACCTTCAGGATGAGCGGCAGACACATAATTAATAATATAATTATTTCATTTCTGTCAATAATGCATTAGAAACAGTCAACCAAGAGAAAAATATCATCAACATTTAAACACCTGCGTCAGAGTAGGATATGTGGCTTGAATATTTCCAATATTAAAGGGAGGTAATTCCAATATTTTATATAATCTGTATGCTCAAGGGAGATAATTTCCAACACTGACAAGATTGAATCTGTTCCTCCACTTGTAAAGATGCATGATGAAACAAACATAACACACAAAAAGTTTGATTAAAGTAAAAGATACAACACACAGGCTCTCATAAACTTGTACAATGCAGGCAGGAACTTCCTGTAAAACAAAACTATTAAACTTCAGGTGTTCATTTAACCAGGCAAGACAAACAACTTGACATTTTCTTTACACTCACTTTAAAACTCTTACTTTGCTGGTGACAAAAGATTCTGTCTTTGCGACCATTGCAGATTATGATCAGCCTACACATTCTAGACAGTCTGATCATTATCTGCACTGTTTGCTATTCAAGTCCATTTTAGGTAAGGTCTGCACTGAAAGATGGACAAGTCCATTTTAGGTAAGGTCTGCACTGAAAGATGGACAAGTCCAAATTAGGAATTTAGCAAGGTAAGAGTTCAACTAAATCTTTTATATTATGGTGACTTTGAATTTCAAGCACTTCATTTGCCTTATTGTGAAATAACGGTAAAAAAAGAGGAAATTAAACATGTTTTTACAAGGAAATTAAACATTGGTCGTAGCTCAAGGGTCAAATTTAGACTATGAGTGTACAGCTGTTGTACGGTGCCAAATGTGTACGTTTTAAGTCAAAACGGTTATAGTTACATATACAAAACACGCTTGTCTTAACTTACATTCATCAGCTGACAACAGAAAAAAGTATATCAAGAAGTGCGGGGACTGGAAACCAAGATTTCTTAGCCTAGAAATAATCACAATATCACACAAGATATCAGGAAGATAATCAGTATATATATCTTACCACCAAACTATGTTATATAGCACACATACTGTTTTGACCTCGATACTCAAAAATATTGGTCATTCACCGCAATCATAGTAAATCATGCCACAGATATGATGGTATTTTATGTCAGTCATACAATTTTTAAAGAACTGAAGTATGTACCTATGCTGTAATTGACAACATGAAATTTCTGTGCACCTGGTGGTTAATGATGGACCATAGCAACACCCCATCATGAGATACTAGGGATATATCCATAAAACTGCTTAGTAAACATTTTTACCACTGTTTTTTTTTTTAAGTTAAGTTCAACACTTCACCAAATGATAGTAAGCTTAAAATACTTCATACAAATTTATTTCAGTTCAATTACGAAGAAGGCATCTCAGTCTCAGCACTCATTCCAGATGCTTGCGCGAGAGAGATGCTGCATGAGTTTTAAATCGCTGCTACCCATTTACAGCTAGGTGGACTGGGTCACGTGTAGCTTCAATGTCTTTGCCAGAGAAAGTTTGAACTACCTCTTTGGTATCATTGTAAGTGATTATATAATAATAATTACACAACAAAGCTATAAGAACAACAATTCCTTTAAAATTTCTGTTCTGTTATACACGTCTCTTCCAACTAAAAGGGTTTGGACACAAAATTTCAAGAAACTTCAAGAAATATGCCTTCAAGGAAGAACTAATGTCCATCTACAAATTAAATTACTGCAAACAGCCATTTAATATTATGTGCCTACCAGGCAAAAACCATTTTCTTTAATTTACCTGAAACCAGCAGGTATAGAATTAAACCACACACATTGAAACTTTAATCAAATGTTATATAACAAATATATTATTAAATTTAACTGTAACAAACCTGGGACAAAATTGAAATATTCCAAATTTGCCGTCTGCTGGAAAATACCTGATGTAGATATACTACAATGTACTTTGAAAAACATAAAGCACTGAAAACATACAAATCCAAAAAAGCTTTTGAAAAGAACAATCTTTCACACACTAACCTACTTAAAGGGCAATATTTCCTCAAAGCCTGTTCAATCAATCAGCTAGAAAATGTAATCAAATATAATGAGAAAAACAGTGAGCCAGGAAGAAATGAACAATGAAACTTTATCTACAACATAAAGATCTGTCTTTATCTCCTGAAAATCTACACCTTTTACTAATCTCATCTACAAAACCAACAAACTTTTCTACAACAGAGATTTACTGTAGTACTGTGATACTGTTAGTCTCTACAATCATAGCAGGTTTTTACCAATAAAACTTGGCCCGGTTTACAGTGCTGACACACTAGGTTTCATACTAGAACACTGTCAAACCCATGTTAAATCAGCTTCTTGTCAATCTAGGTACTGTTTGTTAGAGGAATGATTCCTCTATAAGACAAAATTACATCCATGCCGGCCAGACTCTCTGAAAAAAATATAAACCCAAAAACTTTCAAAAGTGCTTTTCAGAAGATTTGTGATTGCACTGTTCTTTATAAATATCACGAGTGCAACGCATTCAAAATGCGACGAATGCATAAATATGTTGCAATCAACTAGTGCAAACCATCAAATAATTTCATTTTCCACACTATATATTTCCAAAAATCAGGGAGGTTGCAAATATCAAATTTTAAAGTCACTATACATGTCATATCTTAGTTTTTAAACACTTGGCTATTCATGAAATTATATGCTCTTCAAAATGTCAATGACCTCTGTACCCGAGACCACAACTGTACCATGCTACCTAAGCCTATCAGTAGTGTATACTTCATTATTTGTTTACAAATCCTCTGTACCCAAGACCACAACTGTACCATGCTACCTAAGCCTATCAGTAGTGTATACTTCATTATTTGTTTACAAATAAATGAAACAGCTGATCTGGCTTATGTTAAAATCCCAATGTTGTTCTGTTTGATCTATGTAACTGAGCCAGTGTTAGCCATAACAAAATGATAAAAGAAACAAAGCATCTTACAACAATGAAGTATTCCTATACACACTGATGAAAGGTATTACATAAATCCTAGGTAATACAATAAACAAGATAAAAACAAATCCCATAAAACAATCTTCACTAATACTATATTGTGTACAGTTTGTTTAGGATCATTATGACACAGTCTAATATTAATGTGAACAATTCATCAGATAATATACTGATTAAATCTTTCTTGCACTCCTGATCTATCTTTTTATGCAGTAGCATATTTTATGAGAGCATTTATATCAGCTTGTTTTCTCGGATGAGCCCTTGCCGGTTCAAATTCCTTTCTGGGGGACCTTAATTGATGTCCCCTCTTCTGGGAACACTGAGTCCCTTCTTCTGAGTACATTAATCTAGCATCAACTTTAAAACTGCCGAATTTGATACTAAACAAGAGCTATCAGTAGGACAGCGCGCTTGACTTTTTTCAGTGCTTGCCAATTAAAACTTTTTCAGTAAAAAAAACCCCAAAGATGTGTATAAACAAGGGCCACAAGTAGCAAGATATTAAGTCAAGAGTTATCAAACTTAATTCTTTGATATCCCTGAATACTACAGCAAAGTTTGGAATTGATACTTCAAGTGGTTAATGACAAAGGGGTCTGTAACATTGTCTACTCGTTTGTTAACGTAAGTACAAGGGAAAGAACTGTGACTAGCATAGGGCTTACTATCGTATCGTTTCATATATTGTTACTTGCAACAGAATCGATATACAACGCTCTAACATACCTGGCTTTGTCCATTAGACATTAAACTTTCAAAAAATGTATACTTAGTCTACCCTAACTTGAGCTATAATACACAGGTTTCTTTCATTTCTCACAAATCATGCGTTTTTCGTTGGTTTTAAACGAAGTCGTAAAACCAAAACAAACGAGGTTTAGCGAAAACATTCGCAGTATTGATAAATAATGAAGGAACCGGGCCTAATCTAAATGCTCATTTATAAAATAACAGTAAACGCACCGATTGCATGCAATATTCCGCCGCTATCGCCTCATACGATGTAAAAGTATACATTTCTATTTGTTGACAGTGATAAAAGTTGAAGAAGTTCTCCATTATTGTCATTACATGCGTAATGTTGTGTAATGACAAGTTTGACTGGTTGATAAAAATACCTTAGGTGAAACACCTACGAAAATATCATATGACGTTGTTGATATTTTCTGGCACCACTATCCTTAGCGTTCACTATACCCGTGCGTACACAAAGCCAGAACCAAACAAAATTTTCGCCATCCAATCGGAACATCTTTTTTGATACGCAGTTCTGTT
>JAFMSR010000013.1:39613905-39643382 GCA_022818135.1 Saxidomus purpurata
TAAGGACAAGTAAAATAACATTTTCTGAAAGGAGCTGAAAAATATTCAGTATGAAATTGGTAAGAGGCAGGTGCTAGTATGAGACCAGTTTTCTGCACAGCTTGTCTTGGAAATCTGCTACCACAAGGCTTTGACTTGTGACCCCTGATTTCCTTCTGATTCAGCTACCAGAGCAGTTCTTTTTCATTCTGTCTAATATATTTGAAGGGTAAATAGGGATTTAACTAATTATTCTTTCATTCTATTTAATAGTTGAACAGTTGCCATGGGAATACAGAAAGTTCTTGAAGTGGCGACTGAGTCCAATTACACCAAATGTTGTTAAACACTGCCTTGCCAGGTCTGGGTTTAGAATAACTAAAAGTAAGTTAAAACTTTTTACTAGTAAAATTACACAGTTGTAACAAGGTCTTGTTGTGGATTTTATATTTTAAAGCTATTTAAGAGCAGGAACAAGGTTTTTTTTATGTCTTAATAGCCTAAAAAGTATTTCTGTTGTTTTCTTTTTAAAAAAGGAGAGATCCATTTTTTCCTGTAGTATTTCTGTTCTATTGTTTACTCAATGCCTTTAAGTTTGAAGTTGAAAACTTACAAATTTCTCTCAGTGACCTCAGTACCTCTAAGGAGCAGGACTGTTTGTAGCTTATTTACATTTTTGTACCATATAATGCGGCAGTATTCTGAAACTTAAGGCATTTTTCTTTTTCCAACAGTTGTGTTTTCTACAAAGTTTGCAAGGCTAATAAAAGTGTCTTAGATTACATGTTTTGCTTATATTAAAACAGTTGAGAAGTTTTATTTGTCCATTTGACAGGGAACCATGACTGGTTAGGATGCTGGGGTAAACATATGAAGTCACCAGGTTTTAAAGCTCTCAGGGAATATCAGAAGGTTGGTATACAATGTGAATGTCTACATGTGTGTTTTTTCTCATCAATGCAAGCTAAATTGGCCAAGCAGACAGAGCAACTAAGTGTCCTGCAAGTTTTATAACATTTTATTGATCAGAATAGAATGAATGGTTAAATAACTGACATTACTGAACAGAAATGGTTTTGTTAGCTCGACTATTCGAAGAATAAGGAGACTATTGCACTCGCCCCAGCGTCGGCGTCTGCGTTGGTTAAAGTTTTTAATAAAGTCAAATATCTTGAATACTATCAAAGGTATTGACTTGAAACTCAAAATATATCTTTACCATCAACATCTACACCTGAGCAAACAATCCCCATAACTCTGTTCTGATTTTTGACAGATTTATGCCCCTTTTTAACTTAGAATTTTTGGTTAAAGTTTTTTATAAATTCAAATATCTTGTATATTATCAAAGGTATTAACTTGAAACTCAAAATATATCTTTACCATCAACATCTACACATGAGGAAACAATCAGCATAACTCTGTTTTGATTTTTGACAGATTTATGCCCCTTTTTATCTTAAAACTTAAGATGTATGTTTACTGTCAACATCTTCCCCAATGTTTTTGATTTTTGACATATTTATGCCCCTTTTAACTTAGAATTTTGTCACAGTTTTTACCAGACTAACATGGAAATACTCGAAATGGCTTTCTTTTGAAATATCATGAATAATTATGCAGCATGCAGTGGTCATGCTTTTTTAATTCAATACATATCAATTTTGAAAAGTTACAAAGTTATTCATGATCAAATTTACAAGGTTATGTATTTCTTTGAAATTATCCCCTCCTTCTCCCTCCAGTTGGCTTACAGAATCCAGAGTAAGGCTTTGAATGTAATGTACATTTACAAAGGTCTTTGAACAAGTTTCATATCTTTGACCTTTATTCTTATAGACAATTACACAATACTCCTGTTCTTAGGCAAAAAACCCATTTTACCAACAACCTTTCGAATAGTCGAGCGTGCTGTCATGTGACAGCTCTTGTATTTATTCCAGTAAAACCAAGCTTACCTAAATGTTCAAGTCTATACTACTGATGATTAATATTATTAAAGTCCCAGGAGCACTTTGACTGTAGTGATAATAGAAAAATAAATTAACTGATGAGGTTATAATAGAATCGTGTCCTACTCATTCTAAAACAATGATGATGAATGTCGCCTTTCTTTTGTATATAAGTCAATTCAATTTGAAAAAGTGTTGACAGAAGGCGTTTCTTTGCAATACTGAAAAAAATACTGCACTGTATTTCTAACGTGAACTTTCTATTTAAAAAGCAACATTAGCAATGTTTTGGTACAAATATAGGTCATACATCTTCTAGATAAAATGAGAGCTACATGTAATTGTAACATCCAAAGTGCTCCTGGAACTTTAACAATGATGTGTATTTTTTCAGTTGAATCATTTTCCGGGATCATTCCAAATTGGACGTAAAGATAGACTCTGGAGGAACTTGTCCAAGATGCAGGTTCATTTTGGCAAGAAAGAGTTTGGATTCTTCCCTCAGACTTACTGTCTTCCAATGGATTCTAAACTGCTGAAACGCGCCTTTGAAGATGGCGGAACCAAACAGAAGTGGATTATAAAGCCTGTAAGCTTGGTTTTTATTTGTCGTCCTTAATATGTTCTTATAGGTTCTTGTAATTTTGGCTGTTTCATAACAGGCTTTATTTTGAAGACAGGCATTTCTACAATTTATTTTATGTCTAACAATCAGATATTTGGCAAAAAATATTCTTGATGGAAAGATGGCTCAAAAAAGTTGTTAGAATCACCAGAAGAGATAGATATTTCTTCTTCTTTTACATAAGTAACAGTACAGTAGTCATTTTATTTTTTGTTCCTAGTTTGTGGATAAAATAATGTAAAAGAGGCAGTTAGTCAGCATACAGTACTGGATTGAAAAGATGTGTTATTTATTTTCAAGTTTCATTTTTTACTTGATCTAAAGGCTTTTGACAATGTCACACATGGACGTACTGTTGTCATTGACCAAGTTGATTGTATGGTATTACAGTAAACACCATATATTATAATTCCGGATATAACGAAATTCCGGATGTAAGGAACAGATTTTCTTTGCTTGATATTGTTTCCTTCTTTATTTTTAATATGAAAATGCCAAATGGATATAACATTGGATATGAGGGACATATTTAAATGGTCCCAGTGAGTTTGTTATATACAGAGCATTGTTTAATTATACTGCCTGATTTTTCAGCCGGCATCAGCTAGAGGTATAGGCATCAAAGTTATCAACAAAATTACCCAGGTACCAAAGAAAAGACCTGTCATAGTGCAAAAGTAAGTATTGAAAAAAGCTGTATGAGTAAAGTGAGTGTGACAATCAGATTGATCTCACACAATTAACTGTAGTAAAACTTGAAAATTGTATTTCTTTTGAGGTCACATATTCAAAGTGGCAGTTTATACATTCTAGCATATCTTACACATAAAAATAGTTTTGACTCAACTCTTTACAGCATTGACTATTGCTCCAGTCTATATGAAGAGACCTCTAAACATACAAAATTCTCTTCATTTACTAGAACAGTACTATAAAGGCTACCGTATTTCCCCGTGTATAATACGCATCCGTGTATAATACGCACCCTCGATCTGGGCTTTAAAAATGGGGGAAAATGCCTACAACAGTGTATAATACGCACCTTAAATATCCGAAAAATATGCCATTTTAGTTAGAAAATTATTCAATAATCGGAGCACCGTAACGATTTATACACGTAAAAAGTACAATACGGCAGTTATCGGCTATATTTTGAAAATCTGATTACATAGATGATATGAAAAACTCAAAAATGTCATGCTTATTTAATGGTACTTTGAGAACATAATTATTTTCTCAAGATTTCAACACCTTCTCAACAAACTTCTCATACCGGTAATTACGGCGCCATCAAAGAGAGACATGTGAAAATCAATGCAATCATATAAGCGTGTTTGTTTACCAATAAACGGAATGTTGTATTGATCAGCAATAATTGTTTGATAATTAAAGAGACAACAATGTTAAATTTTTATTGAAACTTGAAAGAAAACTATCAAATTTACCGGCAATGTTTTATCATTGGCTTTTAGGAAACCTCCGTGCTCTTCATAAAAAAGTAAGTAAAAAAACGGGTAAACATCCGCTTTCAGCGAAAATCCATATATTACGTCTAATTTATACGATTTCAACATTTTCAATGCTGGAAAAAATTGTCGGAGATCCTACATTGGTGTATAATACGCACCCCTTCCTGGAAGCCCCAAAATCTGAATTAAAAGTGTGTAGTATATATGGGGAAATACGGTATATTAGCTAATAATTGGTAGAAGCCAATAGGGTTCAGACCCATAAATAGCAGGTTTAGAGTTTAAATATTTTTCAACTTCCCAAATGGCGTTCCAATGCCCTCTCAACTGACAGTTTTGAGCCCAGAATTCTCGTATTTGAATCCAGTTAAGTTTTTCTGTCTCAGAGAAATGAAATACTCCTTTAGCAATTGCATTTCTATATTTATATAAGTAGTTTTATGTCGAAGAGTGATAACCACTGTTCTTCATAAAATTTTCATTTGATTTGTAAGCTCATTAACTACATGGACACAGGACTCATTAAATCTCTTTCTGGTTATTTCAGATATTTAGCAAGACCATATTTGATCAATGATAGTAAGTTTGACATGCGTGTATATGTATATGTCAGTTCCTTTGACCCACTGAGACTATACGTGTATGAAGATGGTCTTGCCAGATTTGCTTCAATGAAGTAAGTTTTACTTTTTAATTTCTCAATATTGTTAAAAATGTTTTTTTCACTGGTGCTTGACTGCAGGTTTTTCATTGGTGCCCTGGTTCAGGCCCTTAACTGGTACCCTGCTTTAGACTGTTAACTGGTACCCTGCTTCAGGCTGTTCATTGGTACCCTGCTTCAGGCTGTTCATTGTAACCCTGCTTTAGACTGCTAACTGGTACCCTGCTTCAGGCTATTCAGTGATATCCTGCTTTAGACTGGTAACAGGTACCCTGCTGCATGCAGATACCTTAGGTCTTCCTGGTTCTCACTTGACTTCAGATTTATTGAGCTTTGAAGAACTATTGGTTTTGTCTTTTGTCTGAGTCCAGCTGTAAACATTGATCAGTTTTGTATACATGTAGTATTTAAAGAAAATTAATTTACATGTAGATTTTGTTACTGAGAGGCACTAGACCTTGTTTAAAAAAATGAGACCTTAAAGCAGTTAAAGTGCACTACATTTTGTGTTTGAATACATATCTAACAGCAGATTATCAAAGTGAAACTCTTTTGGTTTGTTTTAATAGCTCAATTAATTTTTGGAGTATTTTTTGTTTGTATTCTAATGGTAAGCTTTTTTAGCGATTATTGACAAAATATTTATATACAAGCAATCTAATTTGCAGGTACTCAGGCTCTATGAAGCATCTAGCCAACAAGTTTATGCACCTGACCAACTACAGTGTGAACAAAAAGAATGCTGATTACCAGGCCAACTCAGATGATACTGTATGCCAGGGACATAAATGGTTAGCAACTATAGCTTTCAAAATACTGGCCATGTAATTTTGTAGTGCCAGTCATCTGAATGACAGTAAATTTACAATTTTATGGGCATTGCAAGGCCTGATAAAATGAAGATTTTTAATAATTATAAGCATGCCTCATTTTTCACCTAGCTCTAAAGGGGTTCCAGTAATAGAAGTTAATGGCTGGTAAATGAGAGGTGGTGTCTGGGGAGAGATTATAATAAGTTTAGATGACTTGTTTTTATAAAGAAGTTGAAACTATCCGTATCAAATTGTGTACTCTTTAACATGTCCGTATTGTTACTGCAACTTGTGTAGACCATAATCAGTCTGGACATCCCTTTATCTGCTAAATTCCTGAAAATGAGATTGTCCGTATCTAAGTTTTGGACAATGCCATTATGTGTTCATACGGTGATCACTGAAAATTTACTGACTTCAATAGAAAACGTTGCAGATCATGACTTAACTGTATGAATGTGCTTGCTGATAAAGAGCTGCAATGTTTGGAAATGCAGCTGTACTTGCAATGAGCAGGGTGAATGCGAAGTGTTTACAACTTTCCATTTTATATTTAACACATTTTCATACATTCTTTGATGAAAGGCCATATGAATGTAAAGTTGCTTGTGCTATTACAGGAGCTTGAAAGCTTTGTGGAATTACATGAAGAGACAGGGTATCAATACCACCGCTGTTTGGGATAGCATGAAGGATCTCATTATTAAAACCATCATCTGGTAAGTTATATATTACCCCCCTTTCTTACCACTGAATAAAAACCAGCATCACTCTTCTTGAGTTCTGAGATAAAAAATAGAAATGAATGATCATAAAGATAATGTTCTGTATAGCATTGAACCTTTAACAAGCACTGCCAGTGAATTGAAATACGCCTTTAATTACAGTGAACGATGTGTTAAGTTAACAGTGGTTAAAAGAGGTCACTTCAAGTAGATGGCTGCTTTGAAGCAGAAACATTTATCTTTTAAAATGGCTGTTTTTGGATATAACTGTATCTCTGTGGCAAGTGGCTGCTAGGTGCAGGTGATTGCTGAGTTAGATTCAACTTCTGCAAAACTTAAGTAAACCATTTCCCATGTAATGCTTAAATCTAGGGTTGACCACAAAACTGTTGTAACTTTATGAAATAAAAAAGGATTAACAACAGTTTTGCAGTCAGTGTTCAATGTTAATGAGGAAGGATGAAAACTGAAAACTGTGTTTGGAATGTTTTTTACTGTAGTATGAGTTAGTTTGCTTGTAGAAATAGTTACCCCAGACAACAAAAGACCGAGTAGAACTTTTATGTTTTTATGTCACTGACTAGATTACTATTATTATTATGTTGTTTATAAAACTTCTTTATCTGATAGCAAGTGAGTATTTATTTGAAGAATGAAATGCTTTTGTAAACACACTAGTGGGGTAGATTAAGCTGCGCTCTGTTCTGACCAGTCTGCTTGATAGACTATGATAGTTTCTGTTGTACGTCTGCCTCCCTGACTTGAAATCTTAAAGCTTGATTGAAAGTCCAAGCCCCACTACCGGTCTGATTCTTTATATGAGAAACTTTGGAGCTTCTTACCATGGATGGTCCTTTCCAAGAATGATGGTTAGGTAAACTGCTGTACCAGAATACAGTTGAAAAGGGTGTTAAACCCCAGAGGACTAAAATGCTTCTGTGGTGGTTGGAAAATTAGTTTATACTGGTTAACACGGCTGGGAAACACTGTTGTGGTTAACTGATTGCCTGCACATACATAATTGACTGCCTGTATGTAACTGATGCACTGTTGGTATCCATGCTGATAAACTAATGCCATTGTCATTCTTTTCTTGATTATTTGCATGTTCATTACCATCACAATCATTATTATCATCTTCATCTTTGATTATCATTATTTTCATTATCACCATCATTGTCATTATTGTCATGATGATCATCATCACCATCTTCTTCCTCTTCTCATTCTTAGAAGGTGAAATAGTTGATATATTGTCATATGATTTAAAAGCTATCACTTATAAAAGACAGTCAGACACTGAGTGCATTTTACTCTGTCCTGGTAGTTTAGATTTCAGCAAAACATTAATCAATATGCATGGTACTATTTCAGAGAGTTTTGGAGTGGTTTGTTGCACTTTGTCAATGAACATATTGTAAAACCAGTCGTGAATTTCTTTGTTAACATTACATAGATATTTTGTGATACAGTGTTGTTTGTCACATATACTCACATTATGTAAGTTTAGGTTCATATTCACTGTCACTCTGTGTTGAAATGAAGTATTCTGTGGATCACAAGCAGTTGTATCGCTTCAAAGATTCTTAAGACATATTTAAGAAGTAAAATACAGCACAAATAATTGTTGCTATGAAGAAAACGAAGTTTTGGAAGTTATTTACCCATACATAGATGCATCATCTAGTATTGCGAGTGTTGAAAAGATAATTCTAAAATCAAATTCTAAATGTATTAGTCAAAGGTTACTAAAATAATTGGATATATTCTCAAATAAAACCTAGATACTAATATAATTTTGTATGTTTTGTGCTAAAAACTGTGCAACAAGGTACATTTTATTAATACATTAAGATACTGTGCTTTTCATATACATGTATAGAAAATGGAATAGACGTACAATGAAAGTACTGTATGTATTATTGACCTTATTTTTCCAGTTCTGATGCCCCTGTGAACAGTCTGATAAAGGCAAACTGTAAGACTCGTTACTGTGTGCATGAACTGTTTGGGTTTGATATTCTACTGGATGAAAATTTGAAACCATGGATACTTGAGGTGAACATTTCACCAAGGTTGGTACTTTTACATCATTCCACTGGATTAGTTTTTAGCTCGACTTTTCAAGAGAAGGGGACCTATCCTACTCGCCTCGGCATTGGCGTTGGTATCACACCTTGGTTAAGTTTTTCGTACCACCCCACTTTATTTCAAAAGCATTTTGAGATGTAGAAGTGAACAGTATAAATCCAAGGCCTACTTATACGTGATCGTGACTTTCACACATTTTCAGATGTCTAGTTTTGCTGTTCAATTAGATTACTGTAAAATTGGTAACATTCATGATGATTTCATTTCTGCTTTTTTCTCGAATTTCTCACTTTGCTAATTTAAGAATCTCGAGACAGACTCATTTGACATATATTTATTATAAGAGGATTCTTCTTTCATGAATTTAAGATTCACAAATAAGTCTGTCAGCTCACAAACTGTGAAATTTACGTCACACAAAAATTACCCAATTACATGACTGTACTGTCTTTACATTTCTGTGTTTGCTAGAAAAAAATTTTTAAAATTAATTATGCAACTGAATGTACATTTTCTGAAGTGTACTTATCTCCTACCAGAATTCTATAATTTACAGCTCTGTACTTGTAGGCATTGTTAGAAGTTGAAATAGTACTCAGACTTGTATACATAATGCATATGTACCGAAATAAATCTATCTTTCTATCTAAGACTTTGCTTTTCTGTTTGCAGTTTACATTCCAACTCTCAGCTGGATATCAACATTAAGGGTCACATGATTCGTGACCTGATGAATATATCTGGTATTCGCATCCCTGACAAACATGATCTAGTCCAGCACCCGCCACAGACCAGCGGACCTCCAGATTTTAGGTAGGTACTTGGTACTTCTTTGGTGTTCCATGTTTACACATACAGATATAGCATGGATATGGTTGGTGGTAATTAGTGGAAGGATGGATTTGTTGTTGCTCAGAAATAGCCACCCACGGGTTTGAGTCTGGTTTTGGCCTAAAAGGTGTACAAGAAATTAGTTTCACAATTCTTCCTGAATTTTATCAATATATTTTGCTTGCTTGATTGTTTGAAAAGCTAAAAGGGTTGTGGGCAAACTTTGACTGTTGCTACTGTTATGTCTAAAATCTGAAATGGCCTAAAATCTGTAGCAAATGGCTTTCTGTCTGAACAGGCAAATTTTTTCAGTTTCCATTGGATAGTTGCTATAGACAGGTTGTACTGTATTTGAAGAAAATTAACTAATAATATTTTATGTGATCCCAAAGTATATAGGTATTGAATGATTAATGTCATTTGGTGTTGGGTGTATGATTGGTTTATCTATATCAGTTGACAGTTTTGAAAATCAGAGGTGAAAAAAAGTGTCAAGTACCAATATTAATAATATAGCTGATACCTTATTTAGGATCAGTATACAGTTTTAGAAATATGCGAAATATTTGTAGTTTCGCAATGTTTGACCAGTTCATATCAGCTACCTATTACTATGTTGGGTTTTTGTTATCTGTCTTATATGAATAAAAATTATACAGAATGTATTAAAGAAGTATAAAGGTGTTGAAAAATTAGATTTTCATTACCTTTTCACAATGCAATCTACTGACCCATGTCCGCCCAAGTTCATCATGGCATGATACTATATCATAGGCAGTTTGTAATACAATATCTATACTTCTTTCAATGTCTTCTATTTGGAGCCCTTTCTTTGTGAAGGGAAACAAAGACTGGGTTATAAATCATTGAGTACAATAGTTTACGGACAGGAGTTAAAAGTATTGAATACAGAATGCTTGTAAGATCAAAGGAAATCATATGCTCACCTTTTGAATTAAAGTTTGGTTTTATTATTTCATTCCTTTAAAACATATGTTTTAATGTTTTAACAGTATATGACCTGCTCTCATCTTCTTCTTGAATGTTCAACTGAAAAGTTGACCTGTAACTTAAACCAAAAAAATGTAAACAGTGTAGACTTAGACTTTAGCCACAACAATTGTGACCAGTGTAGACTGTTGACTTTAGCCACAACAATTGTGACCAGTGTAGACTGTTGACTTCAGCCACAACAATTGTGACCAGTGTAGACTGTTGACTTTAGCCACAACAATTGTGACCAGTGTAGACTGTTGACTTCAGCCACAACAATTGTGACCAGTGTAGACTATAATCCAGCTGTCTATGGTAGATTTACAGGTTGTTTATCATCTGTACTAGTAGATAACTTGGGTAAAAATTTAATGTAAGTTAGTGAAAATTGCCAAAGTCAAGAAAGTAGGAAGAAAAATAAGTGAAAATTGCAAAGTGTAGAAAGTGAGAGAAAAAATTATTGCCAAAGGTTTTAGGTTATAAAAAGTTTGGAAGAAGTCAGTTTTAGGTACATGGTTTGTAACCTCTTGTAGTTTTCTTAGATCATTTTAATATGCTTTAAGGATTGAGTTCTGTAACTCTGACCTGTCTGTTTACAGAAATATTCCTGTTTTGGATAAAAATTGTTGTGTTTAGTTTAGTGTGCAAATTGCCATCTAAAAACTAATATAGATAGCGGTATGAAACACCGAAGAAATGTTTAGGGTGGATAAGAAGCAAATTTGTAACTTTATTTTGACAACATTATGTCTTGTTGCAAAGGTTTTACCAATGGTAAGTATGTTCCAGCACTCTGTTTTATTGACAGCTTTTGTCCGTTCAAGCAGGAGTTGCAACATTTTTACTGACTATGCATGTCATTGAAATAAGATGACTTTGTAAGGTGCTTGCATATTGCGTGTCCAAAGTTTGAACAGCTTGGATGCCAGTATGCATGTTTCGGATTTTATCTCGCTGGTTGTGAAAAACACGCATTTTAAATATGCTGATATAATCGGTTAAGCACATTTTGGCAGGCTTTGATCAGGTCGGTCTCTCTCACGTGTAAGCATTTATGCATTTACTATGCTGATATGATCGGTACACGACTGCACGATTGTCTGATATTATTTAAATTATTAATTACTACATGGATTAACATTGCATTAATCATGCCTTATATTTTCTTTGCGCCAAAAGTAGTGCCAAAATACTGTAAGGTAGACAAAAAAAAATCGTAGACCAAAAACAAAATGTCAGTTTGCTGCAACGTTTGTTACAAATTTTATTGCATGTTAAGTGTTCTGTCTCACAATCATGCGACAGTCAGCAAGGAGACTTACATGACATAGTGGTACGAAATTTGAGTACATGTAATTAGGTCACATTGTCCTATAAAACAGATTTGAATGAACAAGATTGCAAGATTTGATGAGACAATACCACAAATGCAATTAGTGGTTTTGATAGACAGGTAACCTGATGGTATTGTATTAAAATCATTATTCAGCATTTGTGAAGAGGTCTTTGGTATACTGTACATGAATTCCTAGGGTAATAAAACTGTGACAAATTTTTATGCCCTGTTTCGTCTGTCTGAAGTATGAATTTCATTGAATGTTTTTAGTGTGAATGTTAAGTTTTGTAAGCAATGTATAAAATATTAATGTCCAATTATCAGGGATGCCATTTTGTGGCTTTAATGCCTTTACATTGTTTAAGTACATACCCCACCCACAAACCAAACTCCTTAACTAGAATTACTAAACCTGACAGTATACTTAACAATTTTAAAAACATATCTACTTTAGTAAGTTTAGTAGTGAACTTTCTACTGAACTTGGTGAAAAAGATGAAGGAATGGCAAAAAGTGTAGTGTTATTGAATTTTGCAAATTAAATTGTTATTACAACAAATTAACCCGTCAAATCCCAAGTTGCATTTTGAAAGTTGTTAAGTAAATGTCAGAAAGGTTTTGAGTGTCCAGAGTTGATTTTAAATAGGATGCTATAATTTGGGTATTGTTCAGGTCTAGTCCAGCTTACACTGCTTGATGCTGATATCTAGCTTAGACCATGATCAGCCTGCAGATCCATGATATCTGAGCGTGGTTGGCTGTTCAATTAGTAAATATCCTGTTTTGTCTCATTAAGGATGGATAGTAGGTTGAAGGGTATGATCTGGGTTTGAGTGTTCAAAACTTGCTTTAATTTAGGGAAGGTAACTGAGCACAGCAATAGGAAGGTGAAAAACTATTTGGGTAGTGCAGTGACCCCTTATCAAAATGGGACATCCCTGGTTTACAGCATGTTTCAACATTTGATCCTTTTTAAATCAATTTCATAAAGGTATCAATCTGTCCCCATTGTTTAAAATTGCACAAAATTAATTTATTCTTGTACACAATTTCATTTATCTAGTATGGGGTGGAAATCTTTTTTATGCCCCCGAAGGGTGGCATATTAAAATCGCACCGTCTGTCCGTCTGACCGTCTGTCCGTCTGTCCGTCTGTCCGTCCGTCCGTCTGTCCGTCTGTCCGTCCGTCCGTGCGTCCCCACTTACAAATTCGTGTCCGGACTGTAACTTTGTCATGCATTGAAGGATTTTAAAATAACTTGGCACACATGTCTAGCACATCAAGACGACGTGTCGCGTGCAAGACCTACATCCCTACCTCAAAGGTGAAGGTCACACTTGGAGTATGAAGGTTATGGAATCCTCTATATATGCACACATTCGTGTCCGGACTGTAACTTTGTCATGCATTGAAGGATTTTAAAATAACTAGGTACACATGTCTAGCACATCAAGACGACGTGTCGTGTGCAAGACCCACGTCCCTAGCTCAAAGGTCAAGGTCATACTTAGAGTTTGAAGGTAATGGATTCCTCCATATAAGCATATATGCACACATTCGTGTCCGGACTGTAACTTTGTCATGCATTGAAGGATTTTAAAATAATTTGGCACAAATGTCTAGCACATCAAGACGACGTGTCGCGTGAAAGACCCACGTCCCTAGCTCAAAGGTCAAGGTCATACTTAGAGTTTGAAGGTAATGGATTCCTCTATATAAGCATATATGCACACATTCGTGTCCGGACTATAACTTTGTCATGCCTTGAAGGATTTTAAAATAATTTGGCACAAATGTCTAGCACATCAAGACGACGTGTCGCGTGCATGACCCACATCCCTACCACAAAGGTCAAGGTCACACTTAGAGTTTATAGGTAATGGAATCCTGTATATATGCATACATTTGTGTCCGGACTATAACTTTATTATGCTTTGAAGGATTTTAAAATAACTGTGCACAAATGTCTAGCACATCAAGCGGATGTGTCGCGTGCAAGACCCAAGTCCCTACCTCAAAGGTCAAGGTCACACTTAGTGTTTAAAGTAATGGAATACTGTATGCATGATTACTCTGTCATGCATGGAAGGATTTTAAAATTACATAGCACATTTATTGAGCACATGGAGAGGACACAGACTGTGAGGCACCTCTTTCGGGGGCATTCGTCACTTGGGAGGGACAGCTCTTGTTTTAATTTTAATTTAAAAGATTTTTATGCACAGAAGATGAAAGAAATATTGTTTGAATAATATTCTAATTTTATAGAGACATTTAAAGATATTGAAGGTGTCAACATTCTTTTGGGACATTAGGGTTATTTCATAGTGCAAATTGTCATAATACCGCCTCACACACGGGTCATCTCGGGCGAGAAAAAATGTAGGTCTGATATATCATATTACAGATAATCACTGTCTGAGACAGTACCTCTGTAGTGGGACAAATGAATGTTGAAATTGTCAATCTGATAAGATCGTTGTTAAATAATTAGCGAGCTATTCTGTTTAAATAATTACCCAGCTTAAGCCTTCTTTAGGAGGTCTCATATTACATAACAGGCTTAAGACTGCAATAGATTACAGTAATTTATTGGTTTATACTTACAGTATGCGGTTGGGGCCATTACCCTGCTGATTGGTTGTGTAAATAAAAGTAAATATTCGGAGGTCTTCTGTTACAGTTCTGTTTTGTAAACATTGTAAATTGCTGTGTACTGCTTTAACGTACATTGCTGACAGTTTAAAACGTGTTTAAAGTGAAAACTTTATTGACACAAACTTATTAACAAACCAAAATCTGCTATTTCACTGACACTTTTTGGGGAACCTTTTCTTATAAATGCACTTATTCACCATTGCTTCGTTAAAAATGAGAATGAGACCATTACTAGAGCTTTTCCATTATGACTTGCTGTAATTCACCTTATATGAAAAAACGTTTACATTTCTGTAAGTGAAAATGACATGAATTACTTAAGCGAAGATTCTTCCACAAACGGTATCGGAAACAGACTAATCTAGGTACATTTAAGGAGGCAAAATTGATTTTGATTTACTATTAGACTGCAAAAACCAGTTGTGGATGTTGTAAGGGTAGCCCTTAAAAGTTACAGACAAGCAAGGAATACATGAAAGTGGCCTCCCCAAGCAGGCAGCTGTGTTATGATATGACATACTGATAATAAATAAACTTTTTATTGTATTGCTGCTATATACAGATAGATTTGATCTAGAAATTGGCCAGTTGGAAGTAAGCAGGTTGATGTCTACTGACACAGATTCCACTGTATATTGAAGGTTATATTCATGCGGCATCAGTACCTACTTGGTCAATCTTACCAGAGTGTGAGCTGTTAATGGAAATTTCGATACTGTAAAAGTCATTAAATTTGTGATTTGTTTATGTCGCGATTTTCCATTTTTATGCCCCCGAAGGGTGGCATATTAAAATCGCACCGTCTGTCCGTCTGACCGTCTGTCCGTCCGTCTGTGCGTCCCCACTTACAAATTCGTGTCCGGACTGTAACTTTGTCATGCATTGAAGGATTTTAAAATAACTTGGCACACATGTCTAGCACATCAAGACGACGTGTCGCGTGCAAGACCCACATCCCTACCTCAAAGGTGAAGGTCACACTTGGAGTATGAAGGTTATGGAATCCTCTATATATGCACACATTCGTGTCCGGACTGTAACTTTGTCATGCATTGAAGGATTTTAAAATAACTAGGCACACATGTCTAGCACATCAAGACGACGTGTCGCGTGCAAGACCCACGTCCCTAGCTCAAAGGTCAAGGTCACACTTAGAGTTTGAAGGTAATAGATTCCTCTATATATGCATATATGCACACATTCGTGTCCGGACTGTAACTTTGTCATGCATTGAAGGATTTTAAAATAACTTGGCACAAATGTCTAGCACATCAAGACGACGTGTCGCGTGCAAGACCCAGGTCCCTAGCTCAAAGGTCAAGGTCACACTTAGAGTTTGAAGGTAATGGATTCCTCTATATATGCATATATGCACACATTCGTGTCTGGACTGTAACTTTGTCATGCCTTGAAGGATTTTAAAATAATATGGCACACATGTCTAGCACATCAAGACGACGTGTCGCGTGCAAGACCCACATCCCTACCACAAAGGTCAAGGTCACACTTAGAGTTTATAGGTAATGGAATCCTGTATATATGCATACATTTGTGTCCGGACTATAACTTTATTATGCTCTGAAGGATTTTAAAATAACTTGGCACAAATGTCTAGCACATCAAGCGGATGTGTCGTGTGCAAGACCCAAGTCCCTACCTCAAAGGTCAAGGTCACACTTAGTGTTTAAAGTAATGGAAAACTGTATGCATGGTTACTCTGTCATGCATTGAAGGATTTTAAAATTACATAGCACATTTATTGAGCACATGGAGAGGACACAGACTGTGAGGCACCTCTTTCGGGGGCATTCGTCACTTGTGAGGGACAGCTCTTGTTTAAAAATTTATTTGCGAGTTTTTGAGTTCACAAGCCATTTTTACTTTTCATATAATAAATAAAATGTTTGCTATTGTAGGGTGTTTGATGAATTCACAAAGTGCATCATTTGCAAAAATAAGTGAAAATAAACATTTTGCAAAAAAAGATGACTTTTACGGTAGTGAAGCATATAAATTGTTATGCTCCAAGAGAGATCATGATTGGGTAGAATGATTTCGTTTAAATGAAACTTGTCATTTCATTGCAGTATGTATGTTCCACCAAATAATGTCTGCATGGACAAACGACTGTTCAGTCAACAGCTCTCACCAGACGAGCGGGCTAAACATGCATACTACAGTCAGAGACATCAAGATGAGGTAAGGGGAGACAATTGTAGCATAATCAAAAGATGTAAGGGGAGATAATTGTAGCATAACCAAATCGTAGGGAAGTTAAATAACATTCTCTTTCCGAAGTATTGTGAGATAAATGTAGCGTAATGAAGATGACACATAAAGGATATTAAAATGAGGTAAGAGAGATAAAGGTTCTACAATCAAAATAAAGTAAGGGAGATAAATGTTGCTCAATCATGGTATGGCAAGGGAGGTAAATGTCCTACAATCAAAATTAGGTAAGGGAGATAAATATACTACAACCAAAATGAAGTAAGAGAGATAAAATGTTTTACCATGAAATTAAAATTTTTTTGGTTTTCTTACTTTGAGTGTTTCCAATAATATAAAACTTAAATTTTACATCCATTATGGACTCAGGTTCTTGCTACTTAGTATTAACGGCTCTTAACATCTGCATCCTGGAGTTCTAACCTGTTCTCACTGAAAGATTGTGATTTATCTTATGTTGATTTAATTACAACCTTGTATTTCTTAATTGAAGAAAAAAAAAATTCACTTCACAGTTTTTAGTATTCAGTATTTTAGATAAAAAACTTGCACAGCAGAAAAGCATGGGTAGAAAAATTTAGCCTTGGATTTACCACTTCTTTTTTTGTGATAAGGAAGCTAATGTTAGTTTGGGATATAATCCTTCTGTCATATGTGAAACTTAATTTTTTATTAAGTGTTATGTTTGACCAGCTTCATAATGATATCATCATTGACTTACAGATGAATACAAAGACCTCAAATATAAAGAAGCTAATTATTTGCACAGTATTACTCGTTCTTTCCAGCAAGTACAGCAGTCCATACTTGACACACTTACGCCAGACGACATGCGGTTCCTGACAGAAAGTATCGATGAGGATGGTCGTAAAGGTGGATTCCAGCGCGTGTTTCCAACGCCGTCCACGCACAAATACCTGAAGTATTTTGAAACCCCGAGGTACTACAATCTGTTGCTGGATCAGTGGGTTCAAAGATTCAACAGAATGGAGCAAAGAGGTAATTTAATGGTATGGTAGGCCTGCACACATGTGACTACTGGTATGGTAGGCCTGCACACATGTGACTACTGGTATGGTAGGCCTGCACACATGTGACTACTGGTATGGTAGGCATTCACACATGTGACTACTGGTATGGTAGGCTTGCACACATGTGACTACTGGTATGGTAGGCCTGCACACATGTGACTACTGGTATGGTAGGCCTGCACACATGTGACTACTGGTATGGTAGGCCTGCACACATGTGACTACTGGTATGGTAGGCCTGCACACATGTGACTACTGGTATGGTAGGCCTGCACACATGTGACTACTGGCAAGGTAGGCCTGCACACATGTGACTACTGGTATGGTAGGCTTGCACACATGTGACTACTGGTATGGTAGGCCTGCACATGTTCTTTGCGACTGTCTACGCTACTAATAATCAGTGGTAATCTTTATTTACTCATTTATTTACTTGCGATATAGAAACAAGTTCTTACAGCTTAAATTTATCGCTCTCGAGACTCACTCCCGATGGAATCAGCCTCGAAGAAAGAGAGAGGCAATGTGGAATTATCTGTCTTGCCTAAGTTATCCTTCTCAATGCACCTGCATAATGATTATGGACCACATTGTAAATTGGTTTAGCCAAATGTTGTTATCCACAATATAGATAAAATCGTTATTGTTATTATTATTATCTATATTCTTTGACAAAATTAATAAATCTAACAAAAAACTTTTAGTTTCAACTTTACGGTGTTATTAAATCAGAATTTAAACTTTGAAAAGTGAAGGGGCTTATGTCCGCCTTTGCACAATAAAGAAGGGGCTTATGTCCTCCTGTGCAAATTTGAGCTAAGGGGCTAATGTCAAAGGCACTTAGTCTGATGACCTCCATTCAATCATATATGTCTCTCAGAGTGTATTGTTAGAGACTTTAGTGCCACCTGATGGCAAGTCTTCATGATCTACATGTCTGCCTTGTGCACGTTTATGGTCTAAGAGTTGTAAGAGTACAGTTCTGTAGTGATTAGAAGTATATCTTGGCATATAGCCGTATTACATACACATGGAGGTATTTTTTTCTAGGTTGTTTTAAATTATTAAATTTTATAGTCCTGACCAACCATGGGATACCTCCCCTGGTGAACTTGCCAAGACCCCAGTTTGACTACCATGCATATTGTTACCTAACAAAATCTGAATTTAGGGAGTTTGTTTTATCTGACTGCAATACCCTTTCAGTTTTGTCCAAAGATTATGATTATTTAGCCAAATTGTGTAAAATGCCAGTTACCAAAAGGTATGTGTGCGAGCTTGCAGACCAGACGCGTTGCCAGCGTACGTTGGTGCTTGAACTTAAAGCTTCTTTATTTGGTGTTACAATTATTTTTTTCAGGTATAGCATTGTTACAGTCATACTGTGAGGATGGCATACATCTGGAGATGAACACAGACAGTCCGCACCATCAGGTAGTGCAAAATATTTTAGAAATATATACGTGAAATATAAGTGAAACATTACAATATTCCAAAGACAGTTAATGTTCAGGCATTTCTTTTCTAATGTTACATTTAAACTGTAAACCGAAGTTATAATACCTGTAAAAAGGGAGAAATATTTTATGTATTTTGCAAGTAATTACATTTCGTTCGCATATCAAACCTATGCTGGCATTTGAATGCATAAAGAGTGTATCACAAAACAATGTCACATATCTATAAGAAGCTTATAACATTATAATTGTGTATAGATTTGCAAAATGTATCACACTTCCTTAAGCGTTCACATTTTTGCAAAAACTGTGGAATATTATCACGAATATACAGATAACATATGCCAGCATCGCATCATTCTTGATTTTGTTTTTTTGAAATTAAAGTTCTTTATTCCTGGCAGTGATTGTAATGTTAAATACATGTTACTTTTAACCTTTTAATAACTGTAGTGGAATCCCCCGAGTGCAACTTGCCATTCATACAGAGAGGGTCGTCTGCTTAGTGCTCCTGTGGCAAAGCATAAAGAAAATGAGTCACTTAAAACAAGGTAAATTAAATAAATGTGATCTATCAATATTTACAACCCCATCACATGTATATATGATGGATGTACTGCTGGTAGAGGCCCTGTAGGTGTCCCAGCAGCAATATTCCATGTATTAGACTCGTGGGTACATCTAAGTTTTGTTTTGGTGATTACCCCCAAGTAATGCCTGAAAAGACAAAATAAAAAGAAAATGGGAAAAGAGAAATGGAAAAAGGGAAAAGTAATTTATGTAACTTAGTCTTTAAGAGGTGAACTATTATAGGTGAGCCAAACCTTGTCTTTTGATGTATTATTTGAATCAAAAGACCTCTTGCAAGCAGTTTTATTTGCTTTTGAAAGTTGTTGTGTACAATTTAAATGTCTAAACCTCTTGTTAAATGGTAAATACGACATGGAATATTGCTCGTTAATATGCCCATTCTCAATACTAGTTCTGTAGAAATAACTAAATATTACATGAACTAATAGCAGAATGTAGAAAACCTGATATTATCTGGGGTAAATATAGCAAATCAGTCTGGTAGGGGATGTTCCTCGACCCCTATCACGCCTATGATGGGGATAAAAGGGGTGTCCCTGATAAGGGGGCCTAAACAAAAATAATATGGAAAACTATTTACACCAGTTTTGACTGTTTGACAATATCAGTTTGACAGAGCAGTGCGACAAAAGGTTAACCATATGACATATATAAACAATGAGAATTAAAACTTTCAGGGATTGTTTAACATACCGAGAACTAATGGATGATTTTTAGGTAAATCAGTTTGCAAGCTGTTCAGTTTCATCAGTTAGTTTGATAAGAATTCCAATTTTTTACTTTGAATTTGTTACCTTGGCAGTCAGTTTTGAAGTATGTGACACCAAGATTTCATTGTAAAATGAATATTGAGGTAATATTTTTAAAGATTTAGAGAGCAGTATCATAAATATAGTGGAGCCTGTGGAAACAGTCACCTGGAGAAGACGCCAGCTCGGCTTTTCTTTTACCTTGCTAAATTTCTAGAATGGACTTGTCAATTTTTCATATTGGATAGTACCATTAATTGTTCAAAGGGGTGCTGAGTGAAAATTTACTGATTGAATAACTAACAGTGTAGATCATGATCAGATTCCTGGGATATGTAGGCTGATCATGATCTACACTGGTTGTAAAGTCAGAATCATTGGCTGCAAGCAGGGTAAGGGATAACCAGATACTGTTGTTACATCCAAAACAGACAATTTTAAAGTTTGTACATCAGTGTATAAAGGTCGCCTGCTTTAAATTTGGATAGTTTTAATGTATCTCTTGACCACCTGCCAGACACAGATTCTACTGTATTTTTATATGCTTCATTCCCAATTAATGATACTTAAATTAGAATACAGGAATAATGATCATAATAATAAAAACAGATTCTTGATTTTCCAAAACAGTATTGTTCTTCTTAGGCTGTTGGCAATTTTAGAACTTTTTTGCATTGTTTTGTTCATGATGAAAGTATACATGTATAAGATTGGAATCAGCATGTCCAAGATAATTAATATGGGGGCTGACGAAATATGATAGTATGTACAATTCATTATGTTAGCCTAAGTTGTATTTTTCAGTTAGGTGCTGTTGTTGTCTTAATAGATGGACCTACGAAGTGTTTAGTCTTTTGTTATGTATGCTAGGGTTCACCATTTCAGAATAATTATGTAAACATATGTTTATATGGTAATAGTTTCAGACAACATGTTGAAAGTATGAATACCATGACGATAAGTTTACCAGCGATTCCAAAACGAGTCTAGTAAGCAAGTTTTAAGCTATGGACAGGGGTAGCCGCTTCACCTGACCTTGATCCCTTGTTCTCTTGTATACAGTGCCTTTGGTTTAATACGAGCATGTAGTTACCATGTGCCGTATTGCTTTGCAAAGTCATAGGGTTTTGGTCATGAGAATTATATGCTTTGTTTTATGGGGCGGAATAGTATCTTTCAGTTTTATCAGTTTTAATGTTATTTCAATTTGACATCATTACCATTTTTCTAGTCTGGTAGTTCTAAGTCTGCATTTCCTTATTAGGGCAAAGGGTAGCGTTGCTTATTTAATCAACAACAAAATTTTCTTACTGACATCTTGATGATTTTTATGGCACTTTAAAAACAGTTTCTAAGGTTAATTGTAGCGAGTAATATTTTGTTATTGTATGATATATAATTATAAATCAGGAGTAGGGAGAGGGAAATCGTACGGACCAGTTTGATCTGATATAAAGGGTTTGACACGAAACAAGCATGATGTATATTTAGATAAAGAACTTACCACAACCTTGTATTTAACCCTGTGTATTTATATAGCTTTTAAAAAATAGGAAATGTTCTTACCATATTTAATTACTTGATTTCATAGAGAATTTGTATTTACTCTTTTGTAGTCGTCAGAAAAGTTTTGATCTGTATTTCATAACTTAAGGTATGAACATTGTAATTCTTGCATGATGAATTGTGGTCGTAACTTATATTATCGTAAAGTCAATTTTGTGTAATTTTGTGTTTTAAAAATGGTTACTGTGTTGTAACATGTCTTTGACATAGTAGTAAAACATTCTATGCTTCATATTCAAGTAGATGTTGTTGCATTTAGTTTTGTTTGGTATTTTATAATCGAGTTCTTTCCAACTTCAATCCAAATTGTAGGTATACTTTTGAAGTAAAGAATTAAGCTTCAAGTTAATATTGGTACAAGAACAACAACTACGTCACTCAATGTTATGTCCATTTACCTCTTGCTCAAAAGTCTCTGACTGATTACATTTCACCCACAAGTCTCGTGTCCCTTCACCTTTCACCCACAAGCCTGTTGTATTATCAGAAAGTCGTCATGAAACATAAAGTAGAAATGGTAGTCATTTGTTCAGCATGAAGCATTTTAATTGTACAATATGAATTTACAGAGAGGAGCACAAAGCTTCTCCATTGACACGGCAAAGATACTGTTCAACCTCATTAGTACTGCAGAAATCCTTTAACAATGCTGCATTACGAAGGCAGAAATCATTTGTCTCAACAACAGCTTCAAGAGACAGTAATAGAAAAACACAAATGATACTGTATAGGCGAAGAATCATGCTTCTCACACGGGTAAAACAAGAGTTGTCTGATCTTACATTTATGTTGAGCACACTATTTTACATTGGAGTGAATGATATGGAAAATAAGTGAAGATTTACTGACTTGTTTTATAGGAGCAAAGGATCTTGAAGTATCCTGAACAAAAGGGATAGGGGTTAAGAATTGTCTGTTCTTTTATCAAGCTCAATAGATTATAGAAGTAATATACGTTTTAGCAATGTTCATCATCTAATAAACCATGATTGGAGTTCTGATGCGCAGTAATAAAACATGGAGACAGTAGGCTTGAGTTGTTTATAAATATGCAGCTGAATGACAACGTTTGAGTCAGTTTTGCTTATAGTTTATATATTCTGAAAAGTTTGTGTGTGGCAAAAAATCAGATAATGAGATACTTTACTTTTAAAGGTGGAGGTAGTGGACCTTGATGCGTTTTGATAAATTCATATAGTAGACTGTAGAAGCCAGAATTATATTGGTGTGTCTCAGCATTATGTAAGATCATGTTACTTTCTTGTTCTTTTGTATTCAGACATTGCATGCATGTGATACACAAGTAACGATAGTTCCCACACTTGCGATACTTACCTCCCTTGTTTTATATTGTCAGCCATCTAGGTAGGCAAATATATGTTAATGCATCAAAATTCAGAGATTATTTAATGATATATGTAAATAACAAGTTGAGTGGCCGAAAAAGTCTTCCTTTTGACTGTTTATTTCTACTACCGTATACCGTGTTTAAATGCCCTCGGGGGCTGGGCATTACATTTTTTAAGCAAGGGGCATATATTAGGGACTAAAATATTTTAGGGTTTTTTTCCAAAAGTTTTGACCCCAGGGATGTTTATTCCAGACCCAAAATGCAAACTAAGAACTGTTCAGTGTTGTGTCTTCTATTTTCACTGGATTAATCAATACTGATACAGATTATTGTATTTATATGCCTATCTCCATACCCAGTGAGGGGGGGCGTTTATACGAGGTTATACGGTATTTTATTTAATCTCAGTTGCAAAATAAGTTCTTGCAACTTAGATTAATCTCTGGAGACTCGATCACTCTAGATGGAAGCTTAGTGAAACAAAGGGAGATAATCATTGTATGTATTGGGAACTATTTGATATTATGCATGTCGAAAGTTGCATGATTCTTTAAATCAAAATGCAAGATTGTATATTTTTCACTTCTGTCAAAGTATGAATGTAATCAGCAATTGGACTTGTATAGTAAGAAAAAGAACATTGTGTTGATTGTATTGGAAGTATGTTTTCAATTCAGCATCACAATGATCAGTAAATGGTCCAAACTGGAAGGACTCCATCAGTCTGTTTAAAGGTTTCAGGTGGGGTGTTGAATAAATATCTATGAATATTTTATGTCTGTTTATAGTGAAGAGGAAAATGACTAGTTTACCAATACTGAATAACTTTTAGAGGCAGGTAAAATATTTATAAAAGTAATAAATTCTCACTGTTCAAATATATATTTATGACACATACTTTTATGTTAAATAATCTTTTTTTGCTGCTATAAATACACTGAGTTATGCAGATGCTTGTTTTATCATTCTCTCTACTCCCTTTCAATAGAAGCTTATTGGGCTAAATAATGAAAGAAAACTCAGTGGAAAAACTGATCATGTTATTTTGGATGCTTTTGTAGTGAAAAATACTTTATCTAAATATAAACACTGAAGCAGATACAACAGTTTAACGGTTGGTCCTCCATTCGTATAACACAAAAATCCATAATAACAAAGATAATTTTTCAGTTGTTCGTTTAAAACTGTCAGTTGTTCGTTTAAAACTGACGCATGGAAGAAACTATATTTGACTTGCTTGATTTGTATGTTATGTAAGTTTTGAGTCTTAATTAGAGTCAAATATCTTGACTGACTTTTCTGCAACTATTCACACATTGACTGTGTTAAACATTGATTGTATCCACTCTATACGCTTGGCACCCCTAGTATGTACAAGTACAGCTCCCTGTCAATAATTTTTGTCTTTTACAATTATTGCATGTACATATATATATATATAAATATATAGCAGCTGCAGCAAATAAAAGTGATGGTTGACTGATATAATCTAGTACACATTCTTACATAACATTGGAAACATGTAATATGAAAGTTCTGGTTAAATTTGATTGGTTAACAAATCATGAGAAACACAGGGAAATCTAACAGAACTTACTGATTGAAATGACCCAGTATTTCAATACCTACAAAATTAAAATTTAAGGATTGAAGTAACACTATCACATATCAGTTTACAGCTGCTATATACATATTCATAAATTAGATATTTGTATGATAAAGTATTACAAGTATATATGACATAGTCATCTGTCATTTGCATGCTCTTTATTTACAAAAAGGAAGCTTGCTTTAAGACACAAAGTTCCATTTGGAGGCATGGGACACCATAATTACTGAGACATTTTGTTCTGAATGAAGTTACAGCATGAATTAGGTCACCAGACCAGAACAAAGCAACATTGTGGTGTGAAAATTGAAGCTTAAATCTTTTTAAACTTTCACTCATATATGGCCAGAATGTGAGCCGAGTGAAATTTTAACACCTAAAATTTATTTGTGAAACAGAGAAACTAGCTGAAGTAAACTTTTGATTAGCAAAATACCTGTATCTTAACTGGGTTTCCATCAGCTGCAACCAATATATAGCCTGCGGTCAGGTCTTGATAGATTTTGCTTCAGGAGTAAGGTTGGTTCAGGGATCATGTTTGTGCTATGATTGCTCCATGTTAACCTCTCCTCTTATTTATGTTGTGGATATATTGTTGTGTCAGGAATTGTTTGAAGATAGTACTGAAAAATGGACCTTTGTTTGCATGAACAAGTAGAGAAGAGTATGTGAACATACATGTAGTATAATTGCATGTTATACTTAAGGAGATGATTTCACAGATCTTTTTCTTGCAAACTTTTATGGTCAATACACACCTGTATTTGAGAGTTTTTTGTTAACAACAGTCTCCATGGCGTGTACCAAAGTAAGAAAATACTGATTTTTAAAGAAAACTTTAAAAATAATTTCTTAAGATTTTAAATACAGATATTGAACAAAAGCATTAATTTTGTGTGGTTTTGTTGCCTGTCTATCAATCACTTAGTTGTTCATAAATAGTGTCTGCAGAGCAATTTTGTACAAACATATTAAGTAGTATTGAAGCAAAAACTAAAAAATCGGTGAAAAAGTTTTCTGAAGTATTTTGCTATTTGTAGATTACAGTATTCTATTGTGTGATAATGTATTTCTTCGCAGTGCCTCTTCTTCCAACCTACTCAAGACTCATAAACGTGTGGTTTCTAAACCAGTACCACAGCGCTCAGCGAGTCAGTCGAGCGGCACGTCTTCCATAAATAATCTAGTCTTTAGTCCCCAACCTCCGGATATCTTATCTCCAAAAGGCAAAGCACCAAGCAGGTATATGCCACACCAAGATGTGCTCGAGTGAAAGTTTAATGTTTGAAATTTTAACCCTTACCCTGCTTCAAGCATTTTATACCAGTGCAGACTATGACCAGTGCAGACTATGACCAGTGCAGACTATGACTTGTCTGCGTATGAGTCACATTATGGAATAATCTATCTTTTTGACAAGGCTGTCAAAGTTACGGTGTTAGTGGTTTTATAAATTCATGTCTTAGTGATAGACGTTTCTTGAGATTTAATTTTCTCTTTTAGTTTCAGTTTTTATTCAGACTGTATGAGTTTTCTACGGAATAATTAAATTTTACGCATTGAGCCGTGATTACACTTTAAAATTCATATACTTTAAATATATTTTGTAATAGGTCATAGCTCACGGTCCATTTTAGAAATTTGACAGGGTAAGGGCTAAGTGGAATGCTGCTAAGAACATTTGTCGGGTTTGGTGTTGCTAACAGTACAACAGTTTCATCCATTTTGATAAAGCTTTGAGTAGCTTTGCATCCAAACAGTTACTTTGTATATAGTTGCTGAAACAGGACTGGTTCTTTGCTTGTAGAGAAGTTTTTTTTGTGTGTGAAGTGTACTAAAAATGTCTGTTTTAAACTCACCTTAGCGCTAAGTGCTCAAAGGTGAGCTATTGTGATTACCTGTTGTCCGTCTTCCATCTGTCTTCTGTCGTCTGTTCACGCTTGCCTCCTTGTAACACATCAGAGGCCACAGTTGACATCCAATCTTCATGAAATTTAGTTGGAATGTTTATCTCAATGATTTCTACGTTGCAGTCGAATCTGGGACACCAGGGGGTTAAAAAACTAGGTCACAAGGTCAAATCAAAGAAAAACCTTGTTAACACTGTAGAAGGGGGAAATTCTAGTCTAAAACCGCTAAGCCCAGAGCTTAGATATTTGGAACTTAACATTATGTAGTGGACTCTATGAATATTGCTAAAGTCAGAACCACTAGGTCAAAATTCTGCTAATGATGACTTTGTATATAGCCAATGGTAGCCAGGTGAGCGATATAGGACCATCTTGGCCCTCTTGTTTTATATCAATTGGCGTTTTACATTCAGTTCTTAAAAATGAGTGACTCATATTTTAATTATTATGGCATGTTATCATTAAATCATGCTTGAAAGTTTTGTTGAATATATATCTTCCCTTGGCTGAGTACTTTAGATTTAGAAATGCACACTAAAAGACTTATCAAAGTGTTACAGGAATATACATACCAGAGAGTAATATACTTAATCAAAGAGCTTGATTTTTCCCATTACTTTAGGCCAGTAGAGATGATGTTGGAAGAAAGATGTCCCATACCTGAGCCTCAGAGGTCCAGGTACTTGTTGCGCACTTGCAGGAAGAAAGTCTTAATATTCCTTTTTAGCTCGACTTTTCAGAGAAATAGCAAGTCCCAGCATTCTGCCATAAACGTGTGTTGGTACAGAGTTATGCCCCCTTTTTCCACCTTAACATTAATTTTTGTGCTCAAAGTTTTGTGCGTTAAAAAGTTATCTTCAAAACTAATGCATACTTTGTAATGAAACTTGGGTAAAGTGTTTAAGGTGGAAGATGGATAAAAATGAAGGAAGTACCATACTTCTAAAATGTTTATTAACAAAAGTTTGCCTTGTTTATAAAATTGCTTTGATTTCACTGATCAAAATGTTTTGAAAAGTCGAGTAGGTTACCAAAAACTTGTTATTCCTTTCTTCATTTGCTGAGACTTGGTGTTGGATTTCATTTTACTATATGTATACACAGAACTTACTTTCTACTTCATCTGAGCTGTTTGTCTAAATGAGAATCTGTATTCCAGTCGTGTAGGGGGAAAAAAAAATTTTGTAAGTAAAATGACAGGGGTTATAGTATTAGGATGTTTATAGTAGTTCTAATAAAGATACTATTTTCAGTAAAGTTTGACTACTTTCGTTAATATGATTTAGTAACGATGATATAGCAAAGTTTAGACTTGGTGGTGCTTTTATGTGAAAGATGAAAACTGTATGTTGCAGAATTGTTTAATCTAATGACAGTATAAATATATTTTCAGAGTGAAATGTAATTGGTACAATAAGCAGAAAAATGTTTTTAAAAAAGCCTGGTAAAGTTTCGAATATTTCACTCATAATGTTCACCGACTTCTCAAGTAAGCTTAAGAGAAAGGGAGACAATCTTTACATCAGTTTAGTCTTCTCTGTTTTCAGGTTGAGGCAGTGTATGCTTTTTTAATACACAAATGTATGTGTGTATTTTTCGTGTATAATTTATGTGTCTGTGTGTAAATATATACCAAAATCTTTAATAAGTTATGCATGTACGATACTGAACATTATGATCGAAAAGTAACCATTTAGTCTTGTCAGTCAAATTGAAGGACTTCTAATTAATTTGAAGACTGTGACAGGGAAATGTCTGAAGGTCTGAACATTGCAGACTGACTGTTGTTGTTGTTGTAAGAGTTTAATGCCTGCTAAAACAGTGTTTTTGATAAATTTAACAGATGTGCAGTTTACCTAACAATCATTCCTGGGAAGAACCAGGACTCCTATCCTCCGTAAGAAACCGCCAACTTTCTAACATATAGAGACTTGGTCAGTAGCAGGGCTCGAACCCATGGCCCTCAATCTATGAGAGGTTACAGTTATTTTCAAGTCGGCGACTCTAACCACTGGGCTATTGAGGCAGACACTGTCCTTTATTTAGAGGTTTTGGTCATGTTTTGACACTGAAACATAATATAAGCATAGTATCTCATTGCTTGAAAAATAACAATATAAAAATGACATCAAAATGTAAATTTAAAAGTCTTTAGAATGAATAAAATTATTCAAGATTTTTCCGCATTTGAGGTCACTATTATTATGCAGTAGGACTTTTTAGTGAATTGTGATGTTTCTATTTTTCAGTGTATTTAAGTGTAAGTACTGATGTTCTAATTAATGTAAAAGGCTTCTTATGGGGTTACTTTTATACTTTACATTGTAATAAGTGAAACAGAAAGTATATTTATTTCTGTTGACCATTAATTTAGAGGTTTTCAAAGCAGAAGCAAATTAATTATTTTGATTGACTATTAATTTGTAGCTTTCAGACTTGGAAAAGGTTTTCTTGGTAACTTGATGAAATTAACAATTTCTGGCACACCAGGCAGCTCAAAGCAGCAAAAGTTTTGAGGCCATGTTCTGTCTATCTTTGAACCATTTCTATCAATGACATCGTCTGATAAATGTTTACTGTTATACTTATTTTTGTCGAGTGTCATGATGGTTTAATCAAAGATGGTAGATTCAAATGTTCTGAGAGGTGTAAAAATGTTCAAACGAACAAGAAAACAGAGTGAAATAAAAAATATGAAAAATAAAGTGAAAATTAAAAATTTGATCTATAGCCAGCTTGCAATTACAAAACTATTGCCCAATTGACGAATGATTTTAACATATTTTGTTAAAAAAATCGAACTTTCAGCAGAAATGTAGGGTTTTCAGCATTCTTCTCAAACTCTGTCTTT
>JAFMSR010000013.1:39643882-39694431 GCA_022818135.1 Saxidomus purpurata
TAAATAACACTAGTTTTACTAAGTTGTTAATAAACCAAAATTAAGCTAATTCTATAATTTATCTAGGGAAATGTCACCAATTAAAAGCCTTTTGTTGAAACTTTCTGGATATCATTCATAATTTATACATATTCAATCTAGAAAAAGTGATAAGGCCAAACAAATATGTTTGTTTCTGGTCTCCTTGCCAAAATTTAAGGTAGGTTGGCAACTTACACTTTGAAAATTGTCTATTTGGTCATTGGCTCATAATAATTTGTTATACAGGTGTGCGAAGAATGAGTGAAAACAACCAAAAAAATCTGAATAAAACAGAAAAAGGACCATAAAACAGTTTAATATGCAGACTATGTACCTTTTTTTTCTAAAACTAAAAGATAATGTATAATTTAAGTATAAGTTAAATGAGGAATTTGTAACTAATGAATAATCAATCCGGACTAGCTATACTGTACTGTATATAATATTATAATCTTTAGAGAAACAAGTAGTTTTCGGTCGACAATATTTGTTTTTTTCAGTCGTTTTTCTTGATTTGTGATACAAAATTTAGAAATTTCTTCATCTAAGCTGTAAAACATGTTTTATCTTTTGAAAAACAAATTGTTTTCGGTCTGCATCAGCTGTTTTTGGTCTTTTGGTTGTTTTGCGTTATTAAATACACCGGTTTTATGGTAAGCTGTCAATATGATCAGGTACAGACCAGAAACACACATATTTTTAGCCTTATCTGGGCAGACAGTATACAGTTTTACTACTGCAAAATTATTTATGTTTTTGATGGTCTCAAATTAATCTAAATGGGTCACATAAGGAATAAAAAGCAAGTCAGACTGGCTAGCCTGTCAAACATGGTCACATGATGATGGTGTAGTGGTAGGGCACATTTCTTACACACACAAAAAATCAATTTTGCCTTGTATGTAGAATAATATCTAAGTATTGGGCTTTGCTTTAGTGATAAGACTAACATTTTAATTGTTTGACACTCCAGTTGGTTTGCCGTTTTGTTGCCTTTGACTGTCTTTGTTTCACCAGTTCGTCAATCTGTTCGTCACTGAGATCTGCAAAGCGAATTTTAGCTGGAACAGTGGCCTGTTGAAGATTCTCAATGTTCCCTTCTATGTAGCTTAAAGCTTGTGACAAAAAATCGTCTTCTGAAGGTGGCATTTCAGTATCTTCATTGCAAAATTGGCATTTTCATTAAACAATTGCAGGCCAACAAAGAATTCGCCGAAACTGTCACCGGCGTCCATTGTTTGTAAACAAAGCGGAAGAATACGGTCGTCACAGGCAAAGTGCGCGAAAATAGTTTTTTCAGGCTATATATGCGGTATTTTTAATAGTCGCAAATTTAAAAGGAACGGCCAATCAGTATCGGCGTTACATAGAAAGTGCGATAGAAAGAAGTAATGAATTCTACACGTTTGAAGACTTACGTTTCTATTTAACATAGAAGATAGCGATTTTCTTAAATGTAATCAATTAATGACAAGTATTCCGAAAAAAAAACATCATAAAAACATACATGTCAAAATTAACGAGACAAAATGAAGATAATACAAACAAAACTAAAAATGAACAGCATCAAAGATAATGGCAATTTTTGAATTTATGTTCATAAAACATATGTCAAAGTATTTTGAAATACTATGATGGTGACTTTTGAATCTTTGAGTCAACTATAATAAAACAGCATAATATCAATATTATCAAGATCGACACCCATCATACCGATTTCATTTTATGAAAATTAAATAATAACAGAGAAAAAAACTTGTGTGATATTCCAAAAATATAGACACTTAACGAGTGAAAAGAAGTGTTAAATCAGGTAATAAGTCCAATACCGGTGACAAACCGTTTGGAACAATAGGTTTCGTTTGGATCTGTCCGTCTGTGTCCGAGCTCTAACTTCTATATATCAACAACAACAACAACATTTATTCTGCATTAAGCAAGATTACAAAGCTTCTAGCCTAACATAAGGTTGACAAATGACAAAACATGAAAAAGGTGAAAAAATTTCACCTAATTCAGGCGTAAAAAAATGTTTGTTTCAGGTTTCCCGACCTACCCAATTTTTTTGCCCCGACCCTAGAACATTTTTTGCCTGTAAATATTGTTTTTAGCATAAATACGTTAAAATCTATCATGTTGAATTTGGTTTGTTTGAGAATAAAAAAAAAATCCAAAATTGTTTTTTTCCCTACCTACCTACCCTATTTTTTGGGGGCATGAAACCTGAAACAAACATATTATTTTTTTAGGCCTCACGGGAAAATGAAATATAAAGAGAAGCCTCTATTTCAAATTATTAGTTGTTTTGACTTACATATAGATACAATGTTAGAATTATAAATCTACTTCTTGTCTACGTTTATTCGCAAAAAAAAAAAAAATACAAATATTTTGACAGGTTAACTAATTAGTTTTTATTTCTTCACACCATTAGTGTACCAAACTTGCGTAAATCTGTATAATGAACGCATATTAACAGGAAATGGTTTTCATTTTCTACCATGATATTGCAATTACAGAATTTGCAAGTTCTTTCGTTTCTTTGTATATTATTGTGTCTTCCTCTTTCAATTTCTAAATTATGGGATGATAAACGAAATCTACTCAGCGTAATTTGATATTTTTTCTCTAAAATGTAGTAGTCAAGATATGGTTCGAGATTAAAGTTGTGCTTAAATCTAACAATACATGAATGAATGCGTTTTAGATAATTTAACGAAATTGTTGCCCATAATACAAGTTTGGTCAATTTTAGGATTCATAACCTGTAATGTAGGGTTATATAGCAATACTTCCTTCGTGTCAGGCCTCGATACCCACCAGTGCCTAGCGGTAGTAGCCTTAGGCCAGATATAAAAAAAATCAACATTACCTCTTTCTTCGAGGTTGATTCCATCTGAACAGAGTCTGTCTCGAGAGCATTTAAATTAGATTTGTAAAAATTTGTTGCGCAATCGAGATTAAAGGATTAGACAAATTAATATAAATATCAAAGTCATGCAGCACTGATTTGGGGAGCTACCTCGAATAATTTCCACTTAGGATTCAAAACCTATGACTATATACAAGCACTTCGTGTCTTGGAATTAACTTCTACATAGCCTGAGTATGAAATAATTTCACACATTTGTTATCCATAGCTTCGTTCGGAAATGAAAACAAATAAGGTCATGAGGGCCATATACAGCACTGACCTGCGTAATTCTGCACTTTACGATATCGTAAAAGTGAAATTTTAAACAGCATCTAAAATCCATTGCAACATGATCATGATTATGGTGCACTAGTTTCACTGCCATAAGTTTAGCTTTATTAACAAGAGAGTAAGTCACAAGGACAAAGTTAAAGTCATCCAGATTAACTATTGAAAGTTATATTCAAAACTAAACTCATCATACAATTGATCACATGGTCAATCTACAAACTTATACCTTCAAAAACAAAAAAGTAGGTAAAAGTGACCGGGCCAATACGCCAATTAGGCAGTGTTACTTGTTTCTTCTAGGAGCAAATCTGACTGTTAGATTTGCATCGAAGTGCAAAAATTAGTGTATAAGGAAATATTTCAGATAAGTACATAATAAGTAAGTGACAGTTTTCACTCTCGGACTATCTATTTACAACGAAATGTTGTACTAGAATCTGCTCTTAAACATTATATACTTTATAATTGTACACAATTTATAAAACACTATGAATACACCTCATAATTTTATGCGAAGTACAAATCTAAGCATCATTTGTTTGTGCGAGCTATTGTTGTTACAAGTACTTTTAGCGGTTTTGTTTAACAGCTATTGCCACGTTCTCTAAAATTCAGCTTTATGTTTTATGTCAAAGTCGACGGTCGATCATTTGGTAATTCTTATCTTAAAGCTGCTCACTCTCAGTTACCGTTGAAAAACAATTTACTTTTTAAAAAAAATTGTCTCACTTATACATAAATATAAAACTAAATGCTGGAATAAAAAAATAAGCAAAAATCTAGGTAGGAATTTGCAGAAAATTGAAAATGTCGGTTACACGGCACCGCTACACTATATGTTTATATTGGAATTTCAAAAGCGTTTGCAACGCTTTTGAATTTGGTAGCATATTATTTGAAATTTAGAGATATATCTAACAAGAATTTATACTGAAGCCTTTTTATATTACTATATGTTCTCAGATACGTTATTTACATACAGTTTCAAGAACTTTATTTTTTTACGAAAACCTGAGAGCGAGTAGCTTTAACAAGAATCTCAATACATTTTCAGAAGCAATATGTCGACAACGGACACTGAAAAACATTGCAGACTTTGTCTGATGCTTATGAAAGGAGGCACAAAAGCGTCACACCGTCTTTTTTTGAAGCGTGTGGAAGATCTTAGTCCAACAGACCACCAACCTTATCCTTGGACAGTAGACGACTTTCTACGTAGTAAAACGACAGAAATAAAGAAATCGAATCTTGCAAAGGAAAAAATACGGTTGTTATTACCTGGAACAGGATGTACCGATTTCACAAAATGGGATTTGTCTCTTTTTTGTTATATACTCACAATGTTTTGTGAACTAAAATATCTAACGCGCTTAGATGTTGAGCAACTTCGGACTATACGCAACAAGTTGTGCCATGTCAATGAACCAAATGTAGACGATGTCACATATCGAGATTTTTCTGAAACAATTAAAGTATGTATAGGAAGAATTCTTGATGAATCCGGTGACACAGATGAGAAAGAGGAGGTTCAAAAGATTATTGATGGTATTGAAAGAGGACCTCTCTCTTTAGCGGATGCTTTAAAGGGAATGCACGTCTTCTATTCGATGGATAGAATCATTCAGGAAAAGCTAGAACACTTGCAGGAAGGTATGTAATGTTACATGTACATAAATTGCATGGATAAACAATTGTTTTCCGTTTCTGTAAATTAATCGCGTGATTTCCATTTTGGATATAATAGAAATAAACATTACTTCTTCAACGGGGTGCACTGTTAAATTGTTTTGACTGAATTGCAAACAGTGCAGACAATGATCAGAATGCACGGATGAAGTGACTGACCATGATCTAAACCTGTCAGAAAGGTATAATCACTTGAAAACAGAAGGGAAAGGGGTAAAGTTAATACCTATCTCACAGAACAACGAAACGTGGAGTCATCTAAAAGAAGTGACCAACTTACTTCGTACGTCCATATAGTATTCATACGTTTGTTATTATTCATTTGTTTAAAACTGACTATGGAAATGTAAAATATGATTTTCATGGCCTAGTTTTTCCTAACGTTTTGTTGCCCTGATATGTTATAAATGAAATCGATTTAAAATAACTTAATTTTACATAATTATTTGACAGTACCTGTAAGAAATGGATCTAGAAGAGATAAAATCATTGAGATTGCGTATTTTGAAACATATTATTTCAAGAAGAAAGCTTTATTTTTTCGGCTTATAATCTCATTATAATTTTCATAGCAGAATGTTAGGCAAGTTACTCTTGTGACACAAAAGTAGTACACACATTTTTGAAGAACAATATATGAAGATATGATCAATACAAATCAACTTCAAATATTAATGTAAGTTTCTTTAATACCATACGATCACAAAAAGTAAATTTAGAGTACGAAAGTAAACGTGTCTTAGCTTGGTCACAAGCAGTCATATCAATATCATGGTATTCCAACCAACGGTTGCTGAAAATGTCTGTACACCATATATATGAAAACATCAAAGTGCAGTTACTCAATGAAAAATCTGGCCATAGCTATGCACAACTATGCTTGGTACTTAATCTTTTTTGTTGACGTTTCATTGAATTATCCCCAGATATTCCTGAGAAAAAGTATGAACAAACATCTCTATGTACAGAAGTATAAACAAAATTATAGGGCATTAACTTAGTGAAAAATCACCAGAGCGGAACATACAAAGAATATGTATAACAAGGCTTTGTACTTCTGTAAGGTTACATTGAATTCCATGAAATGGTTGCCTTGAATGGTCAAAATTGAAAAGTTTGTATACAGACGGACGGATAGACTTTCCTACGAATGGTTACTTATGTGACACTTCTTTTGTTACAGAAAAGGGCCACGATGATCAAATATCGCTCACCTGACTACCATTAGCCAAACGTGACGAAGTGCTGAACTTGATCTAGAGGAGTTCACTTTTGCACACATTCTAAATAATTGTCAGGATAAATGGTTATAAAATGTAACTTCTACTGGAGTTATCGCAGGGATATTCAATGATATGACCTGGTGCTCTAATATTTCTTCCCACGTGTCCAAGTTTTGAACCTGACCTGGCAATTATTAAGACAAACATCCTGACCAATTTTCATGATGATCGAGTACAATCTATGGCTTCTAGAGAATTCAAAAGACGTTTCTATGATTTGACTTTGTTTACTACAATATTTATAAAAAAATAATACAAAACGTCCGCTACCAACACCGCAAATTGGAAGATACAGTAACGGTTAACTTACTAGATTTTGCAGTTAAGGAAATTCCGAAAAACAAACTTTATACTTCTGTCCGTCCGTCTGTCTGTCCTGCAATAACTCAGGTAAATCTCTATTTAAACACAATTTGGCAAACAAATTTTGATCTTGAACAAAACATCAGTTTCAGGTTATGTCTATACAGAAATTTAGTTTGGATATATAAATTAAGATCCCCAGGACATGTCTGCTATGCCTTATTGTGCTATGGAACCTCAATGTATGCTTCAAATCCAGAGTTAATTCAACGTTTCCAAATGCACGTTTTCTTTTTATTGTATGTTGCACCATTATATGCCAAAAGACAAAATGCATAAAAATAGATTTTGAAATGCTTGGGTGTACTCTATGTAATTAGGTGATATTAAGAAAAATTTACTGTTTCAATACTTATAATGTAATTGAGAAAAAAATGGGAATTTTTGGTGGTAATAAAAGATCTTCTTGGACAAATGTCACACATCATCTGCACCCATTTTTACTAGAGGCATCACATATGCGATGTATTACTGAAAGTGTAACGTAGTATGATTTAAAAAGACATTTATTTCTTTTTTATCAAAACTATTAAATTGATCCTAGGGACTGACAGCATTCTGCAAAGAGTGGAAAAAATTGAGGAACATGTCAATACCATTTCCGGTAAACTTCAGCCCGAAGCAAGAAATAATATTAGCATACCAGGTATGTATATCTACTAAACTATTCCAAACGCAAGAAAGTATATGTAAACATCAGCAAATAAAATCCACGGCATTTCCCGCCGTATTCTTATCACAGTAAATTTTAAACGATTGTTCACTGAACATTGTTTTCCTATCGACTTAATGCTGTATATATTTGTGGTAGTTAGATAAAACTACATGACTTACGCAACATTAGCTAACTTAGAATAATGTGATACCGATTCTTGATTAATGTAATAATGTAATACACGTAACGCTGCAATAGGATCGGATTCCATAAAGATCATTTTAATAGTTTAGGGAAATCAGTTAGTTTATTAAGATGTGCGTTTCAGATTGGGATGTACATGTATGCATGTCTTTGCTGATGCACCGATTGAGCAGAATTTATTTCATATACTGCTGTGCATTAATATTTATTATTTCTTCCGTTCTTTATAAACTTGTAACCGTTTGACTTTTTTCAAAATGTAAGTTCACTAGTGCTTTTCAAAGTGTTATGATCATCAAGGCTTAGAAATAATAATAACAAACAATTTTTATTTTTAAACTTTAATAAAAGAGGGCTATAATTATCATGGTTCTATTTCGTTCCATTAATTACTGTTGCAGTCATTATCACTTGTGCTTCTTTGTACGACACATCTTTGAAATTATACCAAGTCAATTGTCTGTATATACTGTAAGGTTCATATAGTAACTTTATTGCTTGCTTTACTTGATTGCTTTAATTGACTGCTTGGAAACACGGCTAAAGACACCGATGTCTTAAAACAATGAATAATACATTGTGTATAACAGGACTAATTATTCAAACTTTGTCAATCACCTATCGTTTGAGATTGTTTGACTGTAAACATTCCGTCTACATCTGTTTCGATTGCGAAACAAACACATCAACAGTGTGAAGTACAACATTTCTGTTAAAAATCACGATTCTCAATATGCGTGATGATATGATGTTTAATTTGCTTTTATTTTCTCTATAGTGGTAATTTGACATTTCTGCCAAATGAAATCACAGATATATATTTCCCGACCTTTAATATTGCAAGGCGAAGCTTCTGAATCAGCATCGCATCTGTACTGTTGTTATAATCATGTTTTGTGTTACGTACACAGTAGAACCCCCAATCCAAATGAGCTTGGGTCGGGCCTTTTGTAACATATATAGACTATATAGTAGTTTTGCTAATACGGATGATAAGACAACAGTTCAAGTGTTGCATGAATGCAGTGCAATACTTTGCAAAACTTATTGTTTGCATATTCACGCAGCTGGAAAATATAAATGTTGAACGCAGTATTAGCTAAGGTCAGACTAAATAGCTTTCTTCTTCCTGTAATTCTTTCAAGAAAACTGTGGTTTGAATGGGTGAAAAAAATGGAATTAAATGTTTTATCATTTATGTAAGGAAGCGCAACAAATGTCATGTAAATGTTTTCTCTAGACCGCAAAATATAAGACTGCAACAGTGTTGTCTCATATACATTTCTTTCACACTTTTATGTCGTCTTCACGAAAAAGCGTTGTCAGACAAAATTTCTTATGTTTCGCAATATCATTGAAAAACTACTGGCGGAAAGTGCGCTACATTCATTTAAAAAAACAGCATTTGGATTTTTTTTCAAAGAACGGTAACTTTCGCCGGTAAGATATCATTCTTGAAAATATATGTGCTATAAGTAATTTGATATGCTCAATGCTGATTGGACTGTAAATGTATCGATATTAAATTGTTCAAAATAGTTTGTTCTGTCGCTAGTAGGCTCACTGTATTTGTGCATAATTGTTATTAAACTTAGAAATTATGACATCGATTACAGGGCTGAACTTCTTTGTTGACCTGAAGAACCTGAGTAAGGAGTGCGAAGACAACATTTCAACTGTACTTGTGGAGCTGTTTGAGGAAGTTATCGCCGGAGAAGAAGATCTTATGTCCGGATTTCCTGGAGAAAACTATCTACAATTACGGGATGCAGTGTGCAAAACTTTCAAAGCTTTTTTGTCAAAAGGTTGGCGAATCACTGGTGCAAGACGTGAATGTGTTCAGTTGTACATTGAGTGCAATACGTTTGCTTCCTTGGCGTCCCTGTTTAGGGAATATGTAAATGGAAACATCAACAAACAGCTGAATGAGTTGAAAAAGGCCATCTCTTCAATCGAAGAAGGGATGAATATAGAACTCGAAACTATCATATACAAAGACGAGTTTTGGAAAGTGATTGACAAAACAGGTACGTTTTGATAAGCATAAGTCAAATCCTATTATTACTCATTGTTGTTTAATTATACACCCAATCTCCACGCAGTGGGGAGGGGAGAAAGGTTTATGTTGTTCTGTATGTCTGTCTGTTTGTCTGGATTGTTAAATAAATGTCAAAGTTTGTCCGTGCATCTTTGCTGTATTGCTATGCGAATTTCAACTAAACTGTACTTGACTGAAACGTCGCAAACATACATGTAGTTGTACTTGTCGGTAAGTTCCGTCTCATTTACTTTCAGCGGAGTTTTTGCTCTTGAATTGGTCTAATATTTGATGTCTCGGCGCTTATTCATATACCCGTTCTTAAATTCTAACCAAACCACACGTGAGTGATCAGTACAATGTTTTCATTTGCATATCCTCAACATGTTCCAGTTCAGTGATTTTCAGCGGAGTTACTGTCCTTAATTTGTCGAACTTTATAGATGTATGAGCTAATTCTCCTACTAGTATTTGACAGGATGCTACTTAGTCAAACTGCACATGAGTGAGGAGTATCATATCTACTTTTGAACATTTGTATACCATCAGTCTGTTCCGCTTCATTGATTTTAAATGGGTTGTTGTCCTTGCTTTGTCAAATTATACGTTTCATTTATACGATGTTATGGTTTTCAATCAAAATACACGTGAGTGATGACCGGTATGAGATGTACCGGTTTGGTTAATCTATGTTGACATTGACTTTGCTTTCGTTATAATAAAGCCAGTTGCAGTTATTTTGGATTTTGTATGTTAATTTAAGATCAGATGTGAAACTTGGTGGTATGTTTATAAAATGTTCATTTTTTATGTTTGGTCACTTCCGTGTTATAAAATGTTAATATTTCAGTCACATTGCTAGCACATATCGACTTTATAGATACTCTTTGTTAAGTTGACACCTGACCAACTTGCTGGTACACTTTGTAACACAATCTAGGAAGCTATATTGAGAACAACGTGTCTCGGTGATCAATTTAGATGACATTGATAAACGCAAACTTTTTAATTTCTTGTATACCGGATGGGGGTATCCACAGTTTTCACCAGTGTTGGAAATCTTATATTACATACCCCCATGTAATATGACTCGCGTGAGTTACTTGTCAAGTAGCGTTATAAACATTGTGACATCACTTCCCCAAACAAAGCATGTGAATATCGCTTGTTTTTATACCATAATGTATTATTTCGAAAAGTTTGCATTTAGAAATCTGTTTAAAGTGCAAGACGGTATGCAAAAAAAAGTTTCTATCATGAGACATGTGGTTTAGATAGAAATATCGGTCACCTCGGGTAAATGTTTTGCGGGAACTCGGCAGAGCGATATTGCGATCTGAACCGCGTGCTCATGACAGAAACTATTAGTACCGGTAGATTATGGTAAGTCTCGAACTTCTATATAGATGAATATGTCAAATGTTAAGGAATCCACATAGTCTTAGCCACCTTGAAACGTTTTGATCTGATCTGAATCAGTGTATTTCTTTATTTTGATATAATCTTAATATATTTGTCAGTTTTGATACTGGGCCATGAATAAGGGTGTATGGCATATGGCACGCACACGCAAAAAGATAAAAAAACATAATAAGTCTTATGCATGTAAACAAGGGAAAACAAAACAAATACAAGACATGCAACTATAGTATGCAGCTAACTCTACATGTCAGCGTATGCAAGAAATGTCCAACCGCTTTCATAAATACACTGGATATATACCATGCTCTATCAAGAGAGGAAGCATCCGTAAAAAAATGACACTTACCTTTATATTATTGCTTCAAAAATGTACTGCATTTCTGATCATTTGCACTGTGTATGGGGGCGGAGGCAAAAGTACCTCAGAGTAGCTAAACGATACGTTTTAATAATAATTTCTAAATCTAGTCAGCTTTCCGTGGCATTCGTTCCATATTGTCTTACACACAAGGCAGTTATTTCAGCTAACTACATTGTACGTTGCATATCATAGCTTTCCGTTGCACTCACTCCATATTGCCTGACGCATAAGGCAGAGTTATTTCCATACACATGCCAACTTCTTTATTTTTATGCTCCCCGAAAATAGAGCACGTAGATTACATTCTGTTCACTTGTCATTCCGACCGTCTGTCTCTCCGTCCGTTTGAATCAAATAAAAGTACTGTGATTGATAGAGATCTTAGAGATCTTGAGAGCAACTGCAGCTGGAAAAAAGCCTCTACGCGTCTGGGTTATAGCCTTTCATGAGTGTATGCTTATTAGAAAACTATATGCCAGTGATAAGTTGACATTTCACACAGTTATAGAGGCCATTGAGAAGTAGTGCAGTGGCCGAGAACCATAACTGCAGCTTACCCAATTTAATTTATTTCACTGAAACGTAAAGAAAATCTCTTATTGAAGTATTGCGTCAATAATCTGTAAGTCATTATCCTTTTAGACTTGATGAATCTAGTTACAGACAACTCATAATGAGGTAAATAATGTCTTATAGTGCTGAACAATAGGTTGGCGAAATTGTTTGTGATAGAAACATTTCCCTTGAAAACCATTGGTAGTAGATCCCTAATGTTTTTCAACGCACAATTCAAAAATACTTATTCTTGAAACGAATCATGACGTTCCTGTCAAGCAAGCAGAGCCATGATTACTCTGAAAATTTGTACCGATAAGTAGATTTGAATGAAAGCACCCCTGTAAGCGAGTTAGACGTGTATGTTCTGACACTGCATTTACATTGTAAAAGTAAACGGGTCTTTACATTTTCGAATTATCGAACACGTTAGCAACTATTCTAGAAAAGCAGGAAACCATTCATTATACGCCCGAAGGGACGTCGTATGCGTACACCTACGTTTGAGCGGGCGGCGTCCACACACGTCGTCCGCTCTATGAGTCAAACAGTTTTCATCTGATCTTCACCAAACTTGCTGAACATGTGTGCTGGCATAATGTTTTGGTCAAGTTCGATAACCAGCAAAATCGCCACAGGTATTTTTGGATTATGGCCCTTGAATTACCGAAAAATGATGAAATTAGCCTTGTCCGCTTAGCTTTGTCTTCTCAAACAGGTTAAACAAAACCTATGAACTGCCAGATACTGGATTTTTGGTGATAATTTTGCACTCTTGTTTGTTATTAAAAGTTCATAAAGTACATCTTATTTTCAACAGTACATGTGACATTGTCCTGTTATCTATTTCTTAGTATCCTCCGTCGAAGACGTTTTGTCTGAGTGCAACGAAATTGATCCAGCTCTGATAGAAAACCTACAACTCCATGATATCGATACAGCGTGCACATTGTCATTCTCTGCCAGAAGAGCAACAAACGAAGAGAAACATGCAGTTGAGAGCGAATCTGGAAGTGACTTGGAGACCTGCATGAAACTTATAGAGACAGAAATAGGAAAACAGTTCAATGTACCATATGTGTCTGTTCAAGCAGGATACACTGCGCAACAGAATGAGAACAGTAAATAGACATTGTCTTAATACTGCAAATTTCAATACTGCAAGTTAAGAAATTGTAGTTAAAATTTCGAATATTGTTGTATCTAATTGACCATGAGATTAAATTTGATAATTAAAAAAAATATAGAATAATTTTGATAACATGTAAGAGCTGTTGAGAAAAAAACTCACTGTGTGCATACAAATTTTAAACATCTATTAGATACAAATTTATAAAGATAGATTGGGCTTTTTTGATTTCTAGTTATTTGTATTTTACTACGTTGTTACTGTTTTAAATACATTGTAGCCTTTAATTGCGTATATGAACGTTGTCTGTAAATTCAGTTCACTTTTTAAAATTGATCATGATAACTTTAGGTTGCCAAACGACAGAAACAGCTAAAAGCACCGAATCAAAACAGGAAAACGAATCAGATGATGAATGTGGCTATTTGCCAGAACTAAACACAAAAACCATGGCTTGTACATCTAAGTCAGATGATTTATCTGAGAAACATTACCCTGGAACTATGGTGCGTATTTAAAGTGCTTAACATTTAGATACAAATAACAATGCAATAAAAACAACATGTTATATTCCACCAGTAGAGCAGAAACCCAACTTTGCCAAAAAAGCAAAAATACCTATACATGTAAATTGCGCTGGTGGTCACTTAGTTTTACATAGGCTTATATAGGAAAAACTTTAAAAATCTTCTTCTCTGAAATCACAAGGCCTAGAGCTTAGATATTTGGCATGTAGCATTGTCTAGTAGACCTCTACCAAGAGTGTTCTAATTACGACCCCTGGATCAAAATTGACCCCGCCCGGGGGTTCACTTGGTTTTACAAAGGCTAATATTTGAAAAAACTTTAAAAATCTTCTTTTCTAAAACCACAAGGCCTAGAGCTTAGAATTTTGGCATGTAGCATTGTCTAGTAGACCTCTACCAATGTTGTTCACACTATGACCCCCGGGTCAAAATTGACTCCGCCCGGGGGTCACTTTGTTTTACGTAGGCTTATATTAGAAAAACTTTAAAAATCTTCTTCTCTGAAACTATAGGACCCAGAGCTGAGATATTTGGCATGTAATATTGCCTGGTGGATCTCTACCAAGTTTGTTCAAATCATGACCCCTAGGTCAAAAATGACCCAGGCCGGTGGGTCTCTTGATTTTACATAGGAAAAACTTTAAAAATCTTCTTCTCTGAAACCACAAGACCAAGAACTTAGATATTTAGCATGTAGCATTGCCTTGTGGACCTTTACCAAGATTGTTCAAATCATGACCACCGTCATGAAAATTAACCCTACCCGGGAGGGGGCGGAGGGTTGGGGGGTTCACTTGATTTCGCATAGGCTTATATAATGGACCTGTGTAGGTAGCTTGCTTGGAGACAAAGCTTGGGATTGCATTTGTGGTCACTAGGGTCAAGGTCACTGTTACTGAAAATAGAAAAATGGTTTCCGCTCAATAACTCAAGTTAGGAGTGATCAATTGCAATGAAACTCTGTGTGTAGGTAGCTTGCGAGGAGAGAAAGCTTGAGATTGCATTTAGTGTCACTAGGGTCAAGGGCACTGCTACTAAAATAGAAAAATGGTTTCCGCTCAATAACTTGAGTTAGGAGTGACCAATTGTAATGAAACTTGGTGTGAAGGTAGCTTGCGTGGAGAGGAAGCTTTGGATTGCATTCGGGGCCACTAGGGTCAAGGTCAAGGTCATTGTTACTAAAAATAGATTTTTTAAAGTTTTGAAATTGTTTTAAGCAAAAAAAAAATATTTTGGATCAAGGTCACTGTCACTTTTCTTGTTTTTTTTTTTAAGTGTTTAAAGCAAAAATACTTTTCAGGTCAAAGACACTGTTACTAAAAATAGATTTTTTTAGTTTTAAAATTGTTTTAAGCAAACAATTTTTTTTGGGGTCAAGGTCACTGTTACTTTACTTGTTTTTTTTTAAAAGTTTTTTATTGCTCATTACCTTTTGTACACGCCTGGGCTAGCTGAAAAAACACATAGCTTACACATTTGTCCAACTCAGAAAAGCATTGCGCGAGTGAATGTCCGGTGTCGCGCAGTCGGCATGTTTCAGACAGTTCAACCTTTTAGACACGTATTAAAGTTAATCGATTTTTATTAATATTTTTGTATTGCTATTTACCAAAATTCATATTTTATATATATATTATTGTAGAAAAAATACACACTGCTATTCCTGATTTTGTATTCATTTCAATCATATGCATTCTAAATCCTTTTTCGGATAAATCTCGCAACTCATAATTATTGGTGCTGTAGGCTTTGGAGTGCCATGATAGAGGAAGCGTACGGTGCTTTCTGAATTATAACCATTTAAATAAATTCCACAGAAAAATTTGTTTACATTTAAAACATTTACATACAGAAATGCAAATGGTTCATTTAAATACAAATTAACAGTAGTAAAAAAAACTGTTACCTTTCCACGCTTTGTGTTTCGAACGTTAAACTGCAATTACTGTACGTTTTGTGACTTTTATTTTACAGTGAAGTTTTATTCTGTTAATGTTTTATACGTTTTCATCAATGAAATGTAAATAAAGTTCGTTGAAGTGAGTATGATGCCTTTAATTATTATTCTCTGAAATTTCAACGAAATCCGTCCACAAATAAGAAAAATAAACGCATTTGAACGGATGTTGCGTTAGAAAAGCCTCCAAGTGTATATAGGCAGGGTTTTTATTTTGTTTGAACTTGCAGGGGAAACTTTAATAGTAGGTGGGGTCTTGGGGAACTGCCCAGGTGATTTGGTGAGAAAAAGCTGGGATAGGCATCTTAAGTTTGTAGGCAGGTAATTTACCTGGCTACCGGGTCACTTTTAAACCCCTGAATAGGTGCTATACAACTGGCACGTAAAAGAACCAAGGGGTCTTATTGTAAAGAGCTATGGTAACCATAGTACCATATTTAATAAGTTTTTCCCAAGGAAAAATATAATAGTGTAAGATTTTACAGCTCTTACATGGAAAAACCTTTTTACAACAAAATTGCCATTCTTGTGGTATTAAAGTAAATGTAACATGGTATGCTCCATTTCAGAGTGCGGTTAAAGTTTATGATGACATTGACACAACGGATGGCAGGTATTTTGAAACTTTTATGTAAAAGATAAATTCATTAGCATCAAAATGTCATAAAATACTATATTATGTATAAATGGAATTAACTTCATACTGTCTTTTGGTGCACAGCTACTTTATTCAATTGTTGTTTTTCCTATATATCTAAAACAGAATTCAACTAAGAAAGAAATAAATGTTTCTGTAACTCTTTTGGAGAGCACTAAATTAAATAACCCCTAAAAAGAAATCTTAATAATGATGTCACATGTCAAAATTAGTGATGAATTATGAAAAACATAGCTGATTTTACGGCTAAGCAATACAGCTGTACATGTTTAAGTGATCACAATTAAAAATAATGAAAGTCTGCCTCTGTAGTGGAGTGGTGTATAATAGTCACTGACTTGAAATCTATGTTAAATCGTTAATAGATTGATGGTCATGGGTTCGAGTCCTGCAACCGACTATGTCTCTTTAGTTTTTAAGGATAAGAGTCTAGTATTGGCTCTTCCAAGGTATGATGGTTACCCTGGTAGGCAAACTGCCCGCCTGTAAAAATGACCCCCCTCCCCAATAAAAAAACAACGTGGTTGGAACGGACGTTAAATCTCTGAAACAACAATAACTTGTGGGTTAAACTGCTTGAAATACAGGTTTTGCTGTTTTTCGAGGGTTGACCGCAAAACTGCCATATGTACTTCTTTATTTCATATAAGTTAAGACAGTTTTGCTATCAACCCTTGATTTGCTTGTGGTGCAAATATTTCCCATATTTCAAGTGTCATAGATATAATTTGTGTTTACAAAGGCTGCACACAATATGATAGTCTTATCCTTCTTAAGGTAATTAAGTATTTCCCAAATATGACAGGGTATAATATTATAATGAGTTTGTGTCAAGAGATAGGGAACAAATGACGTATTACACAGTGGGGAACTTTTGTGATTATCTCAGTTTTTTGCATGTAAAGCCGAAAAAATGTTTGTCAGTTTTTTCAGCTTATTAGAGTGACTGGGCTGTTAAAATCCTTTATGCAGTATTATGCTGTACATTTATATCTGACTGTAGACGAACTTCAACAAGGACAGTTAATATCAAGACTACTTATAGTACAATTTTATATATTTGCCCTGTTTAATTCCCTTGTTTATTTTTTTATTTGGAAATTGTTTTTAAAAAATCATTCACTGGAGCAGAATAGCAAACAGTGCAAAATATGGCATCCAGGCTGATCAGGATCTGCACTTTTTTAAAGGCCAAATCACTTACTCATACTGCAAGCAGGATAAACTGTTATCAATTATAAGTATCAAGTGCTGGGCTTCATCAAGCTGAAATAGGACTGTAATTTCATGGTTAGCATAGTTATAGGGCAATCATTGTCCTCATTTCATAACCATGTACAGTAAAACCTGTCGTAACCATCGCCTGGTTTTTAACAGAAGTTAGTCTGTCTTATCCAGCAGTACTTTGACCCCAGTAACATAAAATAAATTCGAATAAAACTTTGTTTGATGGTAACCTGTACTAATGAATTTTAAAAAAAATAGTAAAATTTCAAGTGACAGTTTTAAAGAAAAATACCTCATTGTATTTAATTCTTATGAACACCATTTTGTAAGGCGATATTTTAATGTTATTAATCAAGTGATTTCATATTGGCCTTGTTATTTGTCCGAGGGTGGTCGTATTGGCCCAATTTTATTATTCAGCTTTACAATATTGGCTAAATAAACAAGAATATAAAGAGAATCTAACATGTTCATGAGTTTTCACACAAGTAAGAAGAAATAAATATACAGGAGGGGGATGAAAAAATGAAAATCAAATTTTTCTTGAGTTTTACTTCAAAACTGTTATGGATGGATAGAAAATGATCTAACTAAGAAAATGAATACCCATAACCCTATGTTTATTTCAAAAATAAAAATTTTACAGTCATTTTTCGATATCAGCATGAGTCTAAAAACAAAATGGCGTCGTTTAAAAATCTAACGGAAGTGACTTCTCCATATTGGCCCTCTCTTTTAAACCAATCAGAATGCTTGAATTCCATATTGGCCCTGCTTTTCTCATATTGGCTCAGTTATGCTTTGTATTAGCTCTACCTGTTTCATATCATGTGTGCAATTGATCTAATACAGAGTGTAATATTGTAAAGTTGAATAATTAAGAAATGCTTCAGTTTCGATAAAGCACTCCAAGCCATAGATTATTTCGATTCTTATAAGCCGAATTTATGAAAACTATCTTAACTACTACGGACCTTTTTCAGTTCGGCGGTAATTTGTAAAATAGCATAAATAGTGGCTGTTGGAATTTACTCCCGTATTCCGGCAACCAGTCAAGATATCATACATTACTATATTATACAAATCTATTTTAGTTTAGTCATCTAATACATAAAATATAAAAATAATACCCGACTGTGACATTATGCAGAAGACGTCAGATTCTGAACCTAACAAAGCAGACAATCGATTTAAAAGCGAACCGTTAATCTGAACTGTACAACGTTTTAACGTGGAGTAATGACGTCAGTGTGATGATGTCAACGTTTTCATTCATTGTTTTGTCTCTCGGAATCAAAACATTGTATGACGTTAATCCTGAATTTTCTTGGCCTTTTTAAAGGAAAACAAGGTGAAGGTATTCTTAGGCTTACTTGGCGCAATCAAAAATAATATTTAGGTTCTTAAACACAACTATTTCATGCGACTGATGTATTTAAACAGATATTATTTCCGTTTCTATATTTTATTTTCTGCGCGGGAGTAAATTAGAAAAGTCAGAAGGAGCTACTTCCTTGTCCGAAACTCCGCCTTCTTTTCAGAGTGCTTTAATCATATTTAATGCACTTGAATTGACTATAGAAATATACCATAGGCATATTATAATAATAAATCATCTTGAGATAATTGTTTTCATTGTGTAGAATGATAAAGATATGGATGTTTACCATATTATAGATTAAATTACCCTTTTTCAAATAATTGTAATGCATTTTCATTTATATATAGTGAACTCCTGAAATGAAATACGACGCTTGGCTAGGGAAATTTGTTGAAACTTTTTAGGCTTTGTATGACCAGAAAGGGTGATTCTGGTCTTTATTGCATAAACATTTCACTTTTTAGTAAGATATTTCAGAAATATTGCACTCTGCCATACACATTTAGATAAGCAAACCCCTGACCTCCAAAGGCCAGGGTAATTTAACTGTATTAAATTCTGTACAAGTAATTCATCGTACTTTCCAAATTGCCAATCATTATGTAGTAGAGTAGTATTGAATTTGATATTATAGTATGTGTAATGTCATTAATATTTTCAGCCATGGTGCAATTGAAACATCGAAAGATGAAGAAGAGGAAAAGATGTATGAAATTCCTCAGATCCAGAGAACTCTTAGCGACTCCGGGTATGAAAAGGCAAAGGAGTTGTCTCCTATGCCAAAGTCAACAAGCTCTAAGGAACAACTGTCTGGACAGTCCGGTAAATGACTGCAGTGCAAATATATTTGCAGATTGATCAATTAACGAATACCGTTTCACTGTTTGGAAAAGGAGACAATGTGGAGAGAGATCTGTTTGCCAATAATTGCAGATGTTACCCAGGAACATGATAGTGTCCGTGTGTGCTTTAATTACCCTTGCATGTTAGAGACATTTTTTGTTTACACTAATTGATTTTTGCCCTGTGACAGCACTTGTGTGGTTTCTTCATACAAGTAGGAGAGTTTGCTTGGTTTTATCTGCCTCCGTGGTCCAGTGGTTAGAGTCGCTGACTTGCAATCACTGTAACCTCTTATATAGATTGAGAGTCATGGGTTCAAGCCCTGCTACCGACTCTGTCTCTTTATGTAAGAAAGTTGGCAGTTTCTTTGGGAAGATAGTAGTCTAGTACACTTCTACCAAGGAACGATAGGTAAACTGTCCGCCTGTTTAAATGACCAAAATATACAGTTGGTATGGGCGTCAAACTCCTACAACAACAACAACAACAACAACAGGAGTTTACTTCAAACTAAGTGGGGTCTGAATCTGTGACCGTCTGGTCGATTTGCATTATTAATTTTATGATAGCCATTGAGCACATATTTTTTACACGAAAGGAAAGATCATAACAAACTGAACATGAACAACTCTTCTTTAATTTGCATCCTTTCAGTATAGTTATGAAAACACAATCATCTGATAGAAATTCAATTGTAAGAATTTTAGTGATAATTTTGCTAGGTATCCCGATGCTCCCACCACGAAGAGAGAGGACAGCCTCGGATGCTGCCAGCCGCAGTTTCTTGGATTGGAGGTCGAGCGATGATTTATTAGATGGTAAATTTATTTTCTCAAGGGCAGAATAGCAATTTTTTGTCAGACAAGTTTAGTAAATAGATGATCATATTAAAATTTCGTAGGTCACTGTTAATTGTCTTATACCACATGATGTTCTGACTGGACAAAGAGGATCATAAAACTATTGTTTCCATTGTTGGAGAATAAAGGATTTAATGTTTTATAGTTTTAATTTTTGCAACAGTTTATACAGTATTTGATAGTTGGTGCCAAAGCTTTGAATTATACTGTCACAAATGTCAAAATCACTAAACTGTTATCCCAATTCTAATGTGCTAAATTGTTATTGTTAAAACTAAGTATTTTAGGCAGATTAAATTCTTTAACAATTGCACATTTAAGTAATGTAACCAATCAGAATCAGCTTACAAGGGAAGTGCGCTAAAATTGTCATACACTAACGAAAAAACTTGAAGGTGTGTTTTAAAATGGTTGACCATAAGGACGGTTTCTTCAAAAGACTAATCACAGTGCATACATTGCCATTCTGTTGACTCGAACTTGTGACCTCCATATTCCATGTCCACTTTCTCAAACTAATTACAAACTTGACAGGCAGATTGTTAGATATATTTAATATAAAACAGAGTGAAATGGTGAATCATCTGTTGAATTACACTCAATAAGTGCAGGCAGCTATAGCAATGAAATGTTACTTTGTTATCATTAGTAGTATAAAAGTGGGGGGGGGGGGAAATCTTCGGGTCCCGAAGATTTGCCCCTTCCCGAAGATTTACCCTTTTGGGGCACTGCGCATGCATTAAAGGGGAGATAAACGTGATAAGACGTCTGTCACGATGCTTGGGAGTGATCTTAACATGACTGGCACCAAGATTCCTGAAAGTCTGCGAGTATGTAGAAAACAGTCGCAGACCAGCGCATTGAACTCGGGAGGGTCCATATATTCCAAAATTACTCTTAACTCGATTGGCACCAAGATTCCTGAAAGTCTGCGAGTGTGTCAGAAACAGTTTCCTGCCTTGAAATGATAAATTTGATTTTTTTACATTAAAATGTAAATTTTATGCGTTCGGAGACCATATCATCGCTTTCGCGTCCGCCATTCAATTAGCACTTAATGTCCGGTGTGTAAATCTTACATGCATGAGTCGGTTTTCTATAGGATGTGTAGCAGAGCAAAGGTCACATAATATATCTCTACAGGGGTATAGTAGGAATTCACTATTATATATATCAACACTATAAGCCACACGAAGTGACAAGATGAGTCATTCAGGAGGTATGATGAGGTATTGAGGAGGTAATTAGGAAGCATGAGGAGGTAATGAGGAGGTAAAGAGGAGGTATGATGAGATATTTAGGAGATATGAGGAGGTACGAGAAGGTTATGAGGAGGGTCACTTCTTGTGGCTTATAGTGTTGATATATATGATAGTGATTTGGTACAGACGGCGTGGTCAGTTGCTAATAAAGCGAGACCGTTATCTCACTATGGAGAGTAACGACAAGAACATCATATTTCATTGTAGGAAATGTGGTTACGTTTTTTTTTTGCTTTGGAGAAACCTATTACACCACTTCAGAGTATGGCATACATGCGAGTATTATTCAAATATATGTGTATGCTGCGACTGCGTGTTTGAAAACCGTAAGGCATTTCTCAAGCATGTGAAAATGAAAGCCTCGGAGGTAGTGAGGAGAAACAGACCAATGCAAACGGATTCTAACCTTTTAGGGATATCTAAGGGAGGTAAAAGTCGTTTGGTTCGGTCTCCTGAATGTTTGCGGCTATATGTGTCAAAATGTTTTATTCGATTTCTATCTATATGGCACTGGTTTCTGCAAATGAGACATGTATGTTGATATTTTGGATTATTTCATTTCAAATTTGGGGTATGCCGTCGAAATCATACAAGTAATACTGGACTTTAATGAGCACCCCAATGACCAATAAATGGAACCTACCCATTGTAAAATTCCAAATGAAACACTTATAAAAAGATAGGACGGTTTATTCAAGCGTATAATGCAATGAAAATAAAACAAACTTTTGCGTATATTTCTCAACATACATGTAGATTAATCAAATATTTTTTAAAAAGTTGATAACTAATATATGTCGAAAGGACATCAACTGCATACTTATAAAAACCACAAACAGGTATTAAATAACAAGCGAGATTGTTATGGTGACACGATTAAATTACATGTTTTTGAAAGAATACCAAGCACACACTGCGACCCGTAAACCGCAAGCCTTTTCTTTGAATAGCGTTAATTTTAGTGGAGTGAGCGCTGTAGGAAAACATTATTTTAATCTTGCGTATATTTTAAATGAATAGTTTTAGATAAAAGCTTATTACTTGATTTAAACTCTTGCTTGTTGCTAGACGTTTTTATATACCCTTAGTTAAATGGTGAACACCACCTATTGGAAAAATGACCAAGAAAGAGAAGTCACAAAGCAACATCTGTGTTTATTAGCTACATTTATTTTTTACTTCTAAATTATCTACATTTCTTTAATATAAAAGCGTGAGTTTTAATAAAACAGACACAAGTTTTGCTCTTTCCAGATGGAACAAATGAATGAAGTCAGTCAATTCGTTGATAGAAATGTCACAGATCATAAAGGGTTTTTTTTATACAAAAGACACGCAGCTCACTTTAGCTTCGACAATATCGTTTTACTATTAGCCGAACAAGTTTGACAGTCCTGTTATACATGTATCACTCTCACTCAGTATCTTCCATTTGTTCCGTATCTTCTTCCTCTTCCAACTGTGGAGTGACGTAATTGTCCAGCACTTTATCAAACAGAAATCTCCGTTTAAGAATGGCGTACTTTAAGGATTCCTCCCCTTCGTAGTGTTCTGTTGCAATTAGTTGATTGACTGTCTTCTTTATCGCTTTATAGATGGGATCCTTCTTCATAGCATCGAACCACACCAGTTTTCTACCGAAAATGTTCATCATGGCTTTCCTGTAAGTGCTTTTCATGTCCTCAAAGACATTTTCTCTGGCTTCACTTTCACTGATCTCGGTATCTTCTTCCATAAGCTCCTTCACTTCGGTTTCATACTGCGACTGGCACTTATCAAACGCTTCCTCTACAATGTATTCCCAAGGGTCAATATCCAAACTCTTCTCAGATGTTACAGACATATCGTCGTCGCTGTTATCAGAATTGTTTTCATTAACAGGTCCAAAAATGTCCTCTTGTACAGAAATGTCTGACATCACGTCTTCCTCTGAATCGTCGTCCGGATGTGCAGACCTTTTATGCCGCAACATATTATCCCGTCTTCTAAAGACTTTGAAACATATATCACATTCAAACATCGCGCTTGAAGGCTAAACTGCAAATGAGGAGGAGTCATGTAAGTGTTCAGTTTAATACCTGTCCAATAGTGATGTTTTCATCTTCTTTTGAGGTCTGCTTCGGCTTTCTGCTCGCAGATGGTGCCGTCTGCCTAAGTTTCTTGGTACTCTTGTTACTAATACCATCTAACTTCCCTATGGAACCTTTACGCTTCCGTGTTTTACTGACTTCTTTCATTCGTTGCAATTCCAGATCGATTAATGTCACTTTAGGTTTGGACTGACGATCAAGCATACTCTTAGCTATAGCTGTCGTCTGCTCCACTGGGAGGACCATCCGTATATACATTTCAGAATGAGGCACATGGCTTTTACGAGATGCGCTCCTATTAAACTTCCTCTTTACTCTCTTTTCTTTTGTATCGAATATATCCATTTTTCTCAAGTGTGCGTCTTCACTTCTTGACATCCAAGCAATCACTGAAGTAAAAAATGTCATTCTGTTTATTTATCGTTTAAGACTCAAGCTTTAAGACGTTTAAAAACCACCGTTGCAGTAATATCGATATTCACACGTAAATAGGTATATATCCTACTTACTACCAGCTTACCTATCAGTTCGACCTTATTGTTCACTTATCTTACCCTCCTCTCTCCTCCTCCTACCTCCCTTTTCCCTCCTCCTTCCTCCTCTCCCCCTCACCTTTCCTCCTCTTACCTCATTTTCTATCTTTTGTCTTATTTTTCTCTTCTTTCCATCGCCACTATTTTCACTTTGAGAGAGGTGATATACATATCGACTGATGAAAACGGGACCAGTCCTAAAGTTGACAATGTTTGCTACAGTATCTCGCGACTTTGCACTTCCCGCAGTATTCGAGCGGTACTTCAATCTTGTCACACGCCCAGCATGTTGTGTTGGATGGTTACTGAAGTGGCGCCAAATCCATGCTATAGTTTGAGTTTGAGAAATTCGACATGTCTCGATTATAACGTTACATCTTGAACTTATTTTGAGATAACACTATGGTCTTATCCGTATTACGTAGCATCCAACGAAAAGCTGAAACGTCTAGTGAGCTCGACAAAATATCGGTCAGTGTATTTATCGTTCAAGACTTTACTTTCAAAAAGCAATTTCCGTTAATCTTACAGTTTTCTTCCCAGCATATGTTTCAGATGCCTCAAAAATGTTCTTTGGTCCTGAAACGCTTTTTCGCAGCACACGCATATGTAAGAATAATACTCACTTGTATGCCACACTCTTAAATGGAGTCCTTCTTAAGTTTATGATTCAAATATGGTTAACTCCTCGGAGGTAAAGGAGTGCCCCCTGCGGTAGGTGGTGGTGTCAGACACGTTTGGGGGCACTCCTTTACCTCCGAGGAGTTAACCATATTTGAATCATAAACTTAAGAAGGACTCCATTTAAGAGTGTGGCATACAAGTGAGTATTATTCTTACATATGCGTGTGTTGCGAAAAAGCGTTTCAGGACCAAAGAACATTTTTGAGGCGTCTGAAACATATGCTGGGAAGAAAACTGTAAGATTAACGGAAATTGCTTTTTGAAAGTAAAGTCTTGAACGATAAATACACTGACCGATATTTTGTCGAGCTCACTAGACGTTTCAGCTTTTCGTTGGATGCTACGTAATACGGATAAGACCATAGTGTTATCTCAAAATAAGTTCAAGATGTAACGTTATAATCGAGACATGTCGAATTTCTCAAACTCAAACTATAGCATGGATTTGGCGCCACTTCAGTTACCATCCAACACAGCATGCTGGGCGTGTGACAAGATTGAAGTACCGCTCGAATACTGCGGGAAGTGCAAAGTCGCGAGATACTGTAGCAAACATTGTCAACTTTAGGACTGGTCCCGTTTTCATCAGTCGATATGTATATCACCTCTCTCAAAGTGAAAATAGTGGCGATGGAAAGAAGAGAAAAATAAGACAAAAGATAGAAAATGAGGTAAGAGGAGGAAAGGTGAGGGGGAGAGGAGGAAGGAGGAGGGAAAAGGGAGGTAGGAGGAGGAGAGAGGAGGGTAAGATAAGTGAACAATAAGGTCGAACTGATAGGTAAGCTGGTAGTAAGTAGGATATATACCTATTTACGTGTGAATATCGATATTACTGCAACGGTGGTTTTTAAACGTCTTAAAGCTTGAGTCTTAAACGATAAATAAACAGAATGACATTTTTTACTTCAGTGATTGCTTGGATGTCAAGAAGTGAAGACGCACACTTGAGAAAAATGGATATATTCGATACAAAAGAAAAGAGAGTAAAGAGGAAGTTTAATAGGAGCGCATCTCGTAAAAGCCATGTGCCTCATTCTGAAATGTATATACGGATGGTCCTCCCAGTGGAGCAGACGACAGCTATAGCTAAGAGTATGCTTGATCGTCAGTCCAAACCTAAAGTGACATTAATCGATCTGGAATTGCAACGAATGAAAGAAGTCAGTAAAACACGGAAGCGTAAAGGTTCCATAGGGAAGTTAGATGGTATTAGTAACAAGAGTACCAAGAAACTTAGGCAGACGGCACCATCTGCGAGCAGAAAGCCGAAGCAGACCTCAAAAGAAGATGAAAACATCACTATTGGACAGGTATTAAACTGAACACTTACATGACTCCTCCTCATTTGCAGTTTAGCCTTCAAGCGCGATGTTTGAATGTGATATATGTTTCAAAGTCTTTAGAAGACGGGATAATATGTTGCGGCATAAAAGGTCTGCACATCCGGACGACGATTCAGAGGAAGACGTGATGTCAGACATTTCTGTACAAGAGGACATTTTTGGACCTGTTAATGAAAACAATTCTGATAACAGCGACGACGATATGTCTGTAACATCTGAGAAGAGTTTGGATATTGACCCTTGGGAATACATTGTAGAGGAAGCGTTTGATAAGTGCCAGTCGCAGTATGAAACCGAAGTGAAGGAGCTTATGGAAGAAGATACCGAGATCAGTGAAAGTGAAGCCAGAGAAAATGTCTTTGAGGACATGAAAAGCACTTACAGGAAAGCCATGATGAACATTTTCGGTAGAAAACTGGTGTGGTTCGATGCTATGAAGAAGGATCCCATCTATAAAGCGATAAAGAAGACAGTCAATCAACTAATTGCAACAGAACACTACGAAGGGGAGGAATCCTTAAAGTACGCCATTCTTAAACGGAGATTTCTGTTTGATAAAGTGCTGGACAATTACGTCACTCCACAGTTGGAAGAGGAAGAAGATACGGAACAAATGGAAGATACTGAGTGAGAGTGATACATGTATAACAGGACTGTCAAACTTGTTCGGCTAATAGTAAAACGATATTGTCGAAGCTAAAGTGAGCTGCGTGTCTTTTGTATAAAAAAAACCTTTATGATCTGTGACATTTCTATCAACGAATTGACTGACTTCATTCATTTGTTCCATCTGGAAAGAGCAAAACTTGTGTCTGTTTTATTAAAACTCACGCTTTTATATTAAAGAAATGTAGATAATTTAGAAGTAAAAAATAAATGTAGCTAATAAACACAGATGTTGCTTTGTGACTTCTCTTTCTTGGTCATTTTTCCAATAGGTGGTGTTTACCATTTAACTAAGGGTATATAAAAACGTCTAGCAACAAGCAAGAGTTTAAATCAAGTAATAAGCTTTTATCTAAAACTATTCATTTAAAATATACGCAAGATTAAAATAATGTTTTCCTACAGCGCTCACTCCACTAAAATTAACGCTATTCAAAGAAAAGGCTTGCGGTTTACGGGTCGCAGTGTGTGCTTGGTATTCTTTCAAAAACATGTAATTTAATCGTGTCACCATAACAATCTCGCTTGTTATTTAATACATGTTTGTGGTTTTTATAAGTATGCAGTTGATGTCCTTTCGACATATATTAGTTATCAACTTTTTAAAAAATATTTGATTAATCTACATGTATGTTGAGAAATATACGCAAAAGTATGTTTTATTTTTATTGCATTATACGCTTGAATAAACCGTCCTATCTTTTTATAAGTGTTTCATTTGGAATTTTACAATGGGTAGGTTCCATTTATTGGTCATTGGGGTGCTCATTAAAGTCCAGTATTACTTGTATGATTTCGACGGCATACCCCAAATTTGAAATGAAATAATCCAAAATATCAACATACATGTCTCATTTGCAGAAACCAGTGCCATATAGATAGAAATCGAATAAAACATTTTGACACATATAGCCGCAAACATTCAGGAGACCGAACCAAACGACTTTTACCTCCCTTAGATATCCCTAAAAGGTTAGAATCCGTTTGCATTGGTCTGTTTCTCCTCACTACCTCCGAGGCTTTCATTTTCACATGCTTGAGAAATGCCTTACGGTTTTCAAACACGCAGTCGCAGCATACACATATATTTGAATAATACTCGCATGTATGCCATACTCTGAAGTGGTGTAATAGGTTTCTCCAAAGCAAAAAAAAAACGTAACCACATTTCCTACAATGAAATATGATGTTCTTGTCGTTACTCTCCATAGTGAGATAACGGTCTCGCTTTATTAGCAACTGACCTCGCCGTCTGTACCAAATCACTATCATATATATCAACACTATAAGCCACAAGAAGTGACCCTCCTCATAACCTTCTCGTACCTCCTCATATCTCCTAAATATCTCATCATACCTCCTCTTTACCTCCTCATTACCTCCTCATGCCTCCTCATTACCTCCTCAATACCTCATCATACCTCCTGAATGACTCATCTTGTCACTTCGTGTGGCTTATAGTGTTGATATATATAATAGTGAATTCCTACTATACCCCTGTAGAGATATATTATGTGACCTTTGCTCTGCTACACATCCTATAGAAAACCGACTCATGCATGTAAGATTTACACACCGGACATTAAGTGCTAATTGAATGGCGGACGCGAAAGCGATGATATGGTCTCCGAACGCATAAAATTTACATTTTAATGTAAAAAAATCAAATTTATCATTTCAAGGCAGGAAACTGTTTCTGACACACTCGCAGACTTTCAGGAATCTTGGTGCCAATCGAGTTAAGAGTAATTTTGGAATATATGGACCCTCCCGAGTTCAATGCGCTGGTCTGCGACTGTTTTCTACATACTCGCAGACTTTCAGGAATCTTGGTGCCAGTCATGTTAAGATCACTCCCAAGCATCGTGACAGACGTCTTATCACGTTTATCTCCCCTTTAATGCATGCGCAGTGCCCCAAAAGGGTAAATCTTCGGGAAGGGGCAAATCTTCGGGACCCGAAGATTTCCCCCCCCACGTTTATACTACTATCATTTACTGCATACATTATTTGTATTTTAAGCCAAGAAGACCTATTTATTAAACATTTGATAACTTCAACTTCACAAAATTATAAAATCGACATCACACTGTTAATTTTATTCTGTGACTTGCAAGTTAACAAATAAATTCTTTGTGCTTGACATTGTTGCCTATTTATTAATCAGCATGATAATATTTCAATACATGCTTTACAGAAATCAAAATAGCATGCAGCACAAAAATATAATTTATCAATATTTCTGGTAGGATTATTGAAGTAAAATGATCATGCTTATGAAGCGTGACCTGCTTGCATAAGTGTAAGTTTTATGTACGTTGTACATTTAATGAATCAGATATCAGGTAATTACCTGGAGTTTGCATTTTATCAATAGAATATACATGGTTGTTTTTGCAATTCCATAGTTTCTTGGACAGAATAGGTTTGCATAGTCAGAATTTTATTTATAGAGTTGTTAATCCTTGGACAAAGTACACTGCGGATGAACGGCCACCGGATATTGGGGCGAAAGTGAGCACACATAATTAGTTTTCGCGAGGAACTTGTTACAATTGTTGTAAGTTAAAATCCGATATTTATTCTAATACACACTATCTTGTGTTTCTTTGTGTGTTTTTTGATACTTCGATGACTATCTTAGTCCAGTGTATACCCGAGCTGTAAATAATGTCGGTTAATATGTTAAAATATCAAAAAGCCTACTCACTTGAAAAGTTCGACCGTTGGTAATGTTAACCGTTTTATTTTGCAAATGTGCTTAGATTTGAATAACCTGAATTGAGCAATTTATTTGCGCAAGTACCAGACATAAGTGTTCTTGCATATCGGATCGGCATTTCCGGTGATTTTGCCCATGCCGGAAAAACCGGTCTGGCACCCCTCCCATGCCGGACGACTCTCGTGAATTAATTATGACGTAATGTTATAAATATTGTGACGTCACTTTCCTAAACACAACGTCGGAAAATCGTTTGTTTTTTTTATGATAATTCATCATTTTGATAAGTTTGCATATAGAAATCTACTTTAAAGTGCAAGACGGTATGCAAGAAAAAGTTTCCATCATGAGACACTTGGCTCAGATGGAAATATCCGTCACCTCGGGTAACTGTTTTGCAGGAACTCGACAGAGCCTCGTTCCCGCCAAAACAGTTACCCTCGGTGACGGATATTTCGATCTGAACCTTGTGCTCATGACAGAAACTATTATTCAAGATTTTATCAACAAACGCGCTTTCGGGGCCAAAATATTGATACATATGTAACTAAAGTTAGTGTACTGGGTATTGTTTATTTTGTTTTCTGGTGTACCGGAGTATTGATACTAACGTGTACTGAGTATTGGGCATTTAAAGTGAGTAATAGAAATATTCTGCTGTTTTTTTAAAGCGTTGTATTAGCTCACCAGAGCACGAAGTACCCAAGGTTGGTAATTGTGATCGCCTGGTGTCCGTCTGTCTATCGTCTGCGTGACGTCTGTGACACATTTAACCTTGTGTATGCAAAAGAGACTGCATTTTGCACTGGATCTTCAGAACACTTGATCATATTGACTGTCTTCATGTAATCTATGTCGTTTCGAATATAGGTTATATTGTTTCAAAAACTATGTCACGGAGTCAAATTATAGAAAAAACATTTTGTATGCGACAAAGGTTCCATTTTTCATTCGACCATTAACTCAGTCAGTATCATTGCTTTGATGAAATTGAGGTCGAGTACGAATATGAATCATGTTGGGTCAAAAATTAGGTCACTAGATCAAGTCATAGAAAACCTTTGTGTATACAATAGATGTTGCATTTTTCGTTGAAACTTCATGACCGTTAGCCAGAATCACTATCTTGATGAATTCTAGTTTGAGTGTGCATATGGATCATCTTTGGTCCAAATAAAATCATACACAAATCTGGTGTATGCAATATTCTATGTTAATTGATGTATCTATTTTAATTGATTTTAAAATGTTTGATCAAATCAATTCAAATTACAGTATGATATGTTGCATATCCAAAATCAATTTTATTTCTACAATATAATTTGAATTTACACATCCCGGAAAACTTAATATTCACATCACGGGCACGTGTTTAAACGTGCTTAGTATATATTCACGTTGAATGCCCTTGTATACATCGAACAAAGCGTATGATGTCTGAGGGAAGGATGATCCTTTTCAGCTTTGACAATATCAATAAACGGGATAATGATAGTTTGTACAAACTTGAATATCTGACGTAATTGTTTAAATAAAAGTAGGGATTAACGATGTAAAGGTAAATCTTCAACACAAAAACTGATATTCTTATAATAATTTTATTACTAAATGTTATTAGCATAACAATTTTTAGTAGTATATTGAGTCTATCTATTTCATTTCATTATTTGGTTTTCGCGAGATAAAAGTAATGGACAATAGGCCGCGAATCATGAATCAAAGAAATAATACAGGACCATGCGTTTCGCGAAATAAAGATCACGCGAATATAAAGTGATTAAAGGCAGGTTGCATTCAGCTTGGTCAGAATGGCATCCTTTTTAAAATCTTGATAGAGTTAGAATATGGGTTATCTGGGGTAAACACTAGGTCATTGGGTCAAAAATGTATCTACATTTCGATAAAAAATGAATGTTGTAGCGATGCTTTAAGGAGAATTCGTAAAAAAATGTTGTTTTATTGCGTAACTCGCACGCACGCACGCACGCACGCACGCACGCACGCACGCACACACACACACGCACACACGCACGCACACACGCACACACACACACACACGCACACCCCCCCACACACTGCAGATGTGGCAGAAAGTTTCGCTATTTTCATTACCTAGAACAAAACACTGCATTTTATCTTACAACTTATACGTATTTAGACAAATGTTTACTAGTTGTAGAGAGCATTTAAAGTCACTTCATGTCCGAGTCATTGGATTGCTGGTGCAGTACTGCATAATTATTTGGTGAAATTTTGTCACGTAATATAAACACAGAGTACGTTTTCTAATATTTATTTGTCCGAAGATCTATGGTTACCACAGCCAAGTAAGTCCAATCTAAAACTAAACAAAATGGTCACGTCTTATATAGCCCCTTTTGGGCGTTCTACTCATATGATAGAAACGTGATCTAAATGACAGTTAATGACAGGCCTGCATTCTTCTGGATATCTCCAGACCGTAAATGCAGGACAGTCATATGCACTAATTATCAATTAATAGTAATTAGTAATATAATAAACTTTTATAATATGTATGATATTGACAAAGATATAGGACCTGTCAAAGAATGTACATGTTTATGGAAAGTATGTAAACAACGATTTGTATCAATTACCCTACAGGCCGGTAATGAGTAAAAACTTTCAACAACTTTGAATATTCTCCCCGGTATATTTTGACAAATATACCATTATTTGACAATTTTGAAAATAATGTAATTGTTACGTGCATGTCTAATACTCAAAACACCGGACAAAACAGTTTATTATACACTTTTATAGTTTGAAATATTAACGTTTAATAAGACGTGTGCAAAACAAGACACTTTATGAATCAATTTATTGCTGTAGCTTAAATTTTTACCATGCGGTCACGATTTTTAATAAATTTGAGAGAAGCCCACTAGACAATAAGGTTTTTAAAGTTTCCAATATTTACATATATGTATCTAGGGTCACTACCTTCAACCGATAACAAATATGTACATTTTCCTTTCCAAAAATTTCTTCTTTTTTTACTCATTTCTTGATGCAATACTCAGTACAGTGATTCGCTCACTCCGTCAATACTCAGTACACGTTTAACCAATACCCAGTACAGTAATTGAAATGTTTCGAGAACCGTATCTTCGCAATACTTTCGTCTAAAATGATGAAATTTTGAACATTATTATGTTGTCTTTAGGCAAATCATATGCCCTATTCAGACTACTAATATGTAAATGATTGATCAAATAAAACGGCATAATTTGCAAACGGTCGAGATTTTTCGAGTGAGCAGGCTATTTGTTTTGGATATTTTCAACATTTCAACATATTTATGTTGCACATCGAGAATACATTCGGCTTGGACAGTCATTATCGTATATGAAAAAAAAACAACAAATAAACACAATATCATATGCATCAGAGTGAAAATCGGGGTTTAACTTACCCCGGTTGTAACACGTTCCTCTTGAAAACTAATTATCTGTGCTCACTTTCGCCCCAATATCCGGTGGTCGTTCATCCGCAGTGAAGTAGACAGATTTCGATTGCTAAAAGATTTTAGAGGGACACTGTACAAATGTGCAAGTTGAAGGAAGAACAACAAACTATCAAGGTTCTTAAAGTTAACAAAATTCAAAGATCTGTGCATTTTGATAGTCTAATGATTTGAGAGAAACTAAGTTAATGTTAAGGCAACACCAAATTTATTACTTTGTCAACGGATTTTCCGCAATGTAGCCTGACAAAAACGTACAATCGTAGATTTTTGCCGTAAATACATCGTAATAACTCATAAAAGTGACCAAATCGTAATAATCCGTGTACTTTTACGAATTTGTGCCATACGTAAGGATTCGTAAGACAAATCCGTGTGTGTGAAGGTAGCATTACTTTTATTCTCATGTTTAATCTGTAAAATTAATCAAAATTAATGCTTCTCAATTTTTATACGTTCTCAAGTAATGTACATGTGTGGCGTTAAATAGCTAAAATTAGCTTTTTGATAAGCAATCATTATTAGTTTGATTTGAATGAAAAATTTTATGAATATTTGCAGAAAACATTTAAAATCATGGTGGTTTTAAAGCTGAAAAAAAAACGGAAGAAAAATTATTTTAAAAAATTGCGTTTGACCGTGATTTGAACTCCACTCGTAAAATTAGGCGGTCATCAGCTTACCCACTACACCACGGAGACTGACTTTAAATCACGTGGTAAAAAATAAACTGATATTATAATTTTGCAAAACCGATAAGGGAGAAGTTGTTTTACGTTTTCGTATTTTTTCTAAAAGATATGAAAAGGAACATTACAATTAAACAATTACGTTTTAATGAAGGAAATGTGTATAATCAATATTTTAATGTCTATTTCGTATTATTTTAGCATACAGTTAAAACCATTTTTCTTCGCATTCTAATAACCGCTCCTACCATGTACTTCCGGAAAAACTATTCCATAATAGGCCGCCGCCGTCATCGGCGGCGCCAGTTCAAAATTTCGATGCGTAGAATGACCGAAAAAGACCGAGAAAAACAAACGAAAAAGACCGAAAAACAGTTTATGAAGACCGAAAACAACTTATTTTTAAAAAGAGTATATAACTTACAGTTTAAATGAAAAAATTTGTAAATATTGTATTACAAATCAAGTAAAAAGATCGAAAAACAAATATTGCAGACCGAACATTTTCTGAATTTAGCACTCCAGATTTTGTAATTGATGCAGCACAGGAACTTATCAAAACAAACAAATATTCATTACATACAAATTCCTTCATTTATTTAATACTTAAGTTATTAATCGTACATTATCTTTTTAAACAAAGTTCTTTTCGGTAAAGGTAAATCATTTTTCGGTTCTTTTTCGGTCTTTCACGGTCTTTTTCGGTCATTCTATGCACCCAAAAATTTTAATTGTTAACATAAATCAGGGTAGCGTCGGTGGAAGACGAGTTTCTGTCCAGACAAACAACTCGGAAACATTTAAAGTCATTTTTGTTAAGGCTAATTCAATTCTCTCTACTGTTGTTACTGTGACACTGAAAATGAACTTCTGGGTGATAGTGATCCGTACATCTGTACATGGAAGACTTGTTTACCAAATTTTCAACAGTGCGCCCTCTGTGTAAAAAGTGTCATGATAATGGCGCAGAGGCTAAAACTTGGGCAAGGAAAAAATCAAGAACCTAGCAAGTTTTTAGCATTGTAAAATTGAACAATTATCTCTAGTCAAAACACTGATGGTCAGTAAGAAGTGCAGTAAAAGAGCATATGCCTTGACTCAACTACAGAAGTTGTTCTGTGGGTTATTTTGATATGACTAACAAATGGGTTTCATTACAAAGTGTTTGGGCAAAAATTGAAATACACATTAGTCTGATGGTTTTTTAAATGATAATAATTTGTTTCTCTTTCAAAAAACTTGTTGTATTAGCTGTACATGTATGTAAGAAAACAAAATATGGTCTTTTTAAATGAATAAAAATATTTTCTTGCAAGAAACACTTTATTATACCCCTGCAAACTAAGTACCGTTATATATAGGAGTCAATTTGTGGTCTGTACCTTTTTGGCAATTTATATTTAAGGTGTCTGTAGCTCTTTTATCCATTTCCAAGTTTTTTTTATCTATTTTGACAATGAATATTTGTTTTTGTGAGGAGTTTATTTTATTTTTTTTTACCAAATCGCTTTTCGCCCGCTCCAAAATGGTTGAATTGGGAAAAAAAATATTTTAATTTTTTTTTCACTCGCTCGCTCCCATTTTTTAGGATATATTCCGATGACCAAGAAATTAATTTGGTGTGGCCTAACTGTAGAAGAGATTTGCAAAACAAATACTGTTTTTTTGCTGAAGAAGGATACATGAGTATAAACTGTTTACATGTAATTGTACAAGATTTTGGTTATATCATTGTTTCACTACAGGGAAGTATTTCCTAACCGTCTGTATGTCTGTCTTTCCAAACTATATGTATGGATTGCGCTATAACTCAGAGACTGTCCAATCTTTGCATGTACATAACATATCATTGCAGTCTCAGAATATTCTGACATAGAACAGAACACAATCATATCGCATGCAGTCAAGTTCTTTACTGATATAGTATAATATAATTGCTAAGTCATTGATAAGCACTCATTCTAGTGTCGGCTTTTGTCAAAGCATCTGTTTAATATGATTTACATAATATGTCATGATAACATGTACGCCATAAGATTGAACTCCACTTGCATAATGACCACACCGTCATGATGACATGAGATATCAGTAGTAATGTTCTGTGCCACTCAAAACAGATTTTGTAAGGGTCATAAATTTGAGACAGCCTGACTGCCATTAGAGTCATTGGCTTGAAATCAGTGTAACAATTCATAGGTTGAGTATCATGGGTTTGAGCCCTGCTACTGACCATGCCTCTTTGAGGAAGTTTGCAGCTCTTATAAGAGTTCTTCCAACTTGTTCCAATAAATAATGGTTAGATAAACTGTCCACCTGTGACTTGTTAAATGAACTATGATTTAAATGGGCATTACACTTATATAGGAACAAAATCAAAAGAGATTTGATAAGCTTTAATTGTCTCTGATCGAAATGATTACTGTTGTTAATTGAGATGTTATCTCTTCACAATAAGTATCTCCCTTTTTACCAAACATTTTGAAGCTTAAAAAAAAACAATACATTTATGATAAGTTGTAAGATATATTCATTTTCTTCCATTGTTTTCCTCAATTTACAATTTAGTTGATTTGTTATCATGACAGGTGACTTTATTGGTAAACAGTCTATCGCATTGTTTCTTTACTACTTAGATTGTGGTGAAAAAATCAATAAATATGTAAGAAAGTGTTTGAAGTATTCAGTTTATGTAAATGAAATGTATAAAAGTGTCAACTTGTGGCATTTTCATAACACAAAATTGTAGTATAATGACTGATGTAAAGGTTGTTGTTTTGCTCTTGTTTTGTTTTACAGTTTCTTTGTTTGGATGTTTTAAAATGTCATACAAAACTGAACGTTTAAACATAAAAGTATTTCATGGGAAGACTACCAGGTGTTTGAGAACTAAACGAATTTATTACAATGAAAAGTGACCATCATAATTCCGAGAGAGACAGCATTTGGGAATTACATGAATGAAATAGTCTCTAAACAAAATTAAATCTAGGAAAAATGATAAAAAATATTGAAAGTCGTTTAGATGTTCCTATCATATGGCAACATAAAAGTATTCTAAAACTATACAGGTCTTAATCATAGTAACCTTCCAATTGTGCCGAGCTCTACCAAAATAAATTATCTAAGTTACTGACAGAAGTATTGGGCACAATTGGAAGTTGATTATGATAAGGACAGTTCTAGAATACTTTTATGCTGCCATATGGTAGGGTATAGTTTGCATTTACAGCTAAACGGCTTTCCTTATTTTCAAATATTTTTCTTAGATTTACTTTTATTTGATTCCCCACTGTGGTCTCTCTCGGATTTATGATGGTCACTTTTAAGTGTAACACTTGTGCACAAATGTATACCGTATATTTGTTGAAAAAAATAAATATTAAGCAAAAAATTTTGTTAACTAGGATTTATGAATGTGTATGCTATTTTATTTCTATTGAATATCAAATGTGGGAATAATTTCAGGTTATCCCTCTCAAAAGTTTGATAATCCACCTGTTTTGTAAGGTTTACTTTCATAAAAATCTTCTTAAAAAGTGACATAATTTCTTTCACATATTCAAAGCATTCGCTGTGTTTTAAACATCTTTATTTCACCATAATTCAGTAATACCATTTTGACAGGTAATTACTGTAAAGGTCAAGTAGTATGGCATATGGTTAAAGTATAATATATAAAGTATATGGGAGTCAGGTTGTTGGTCGGCTGGCTGGGTGTGTCAGCTTTGTACTATCTCCTAAACCTCTTGAAAAATGTTCATGAAACTTTGGTCAATGTCACATTTTACGGTCAAAGGTCATGAGTCTATTATCTTCCTAACCCTTCTAAAGATTTACATGAACCCAAATGTTTAGATTATTAATCTGACATGACAAACATATGCTCTAACTGAAGCTGAAGCTGAAGCCAAGTTCACAGTTAAGGATGAAAGGTCACGAGACTTTATCTCTTAAGTCCCTTAAAGGATCTTCATGAAACTATGCTCAACTGTTCACCTTAAGTTATCAAAAGTATGAATCTCAGCTATCTTTGTTAATTGTCAAGATCACATTTAGGGATCAAATGTCATGTGACTTAATTTTGTGTCAGACCTTGTAACTCCTGAATCCTATACAGGGTTTCAAACATCATGTCATAAATGATACTCATACAGTTATTGGGGTATGAGAGAAGCCTTTTTTTGTGACAAAGCGCCTGAAGGGGTATTTTAATCATGTTCAACAATAGCTCTAGTTATCCAACTAAAAGACTTATCCCTCCAAAAATAGTGTTTCCTCTTTAAAGCCCAGTGCAACGGGACAATGATATTACCAACACGGTTATTTATTATATGTATGTCCTATGCACTTATTGTTATAGATGATTGGACATACTCTTATGAAAAAATGGAATTCCAGTGGAATACTAAATAGATTCCACCGGAATCTACTATATTACTGGAATACCAGTGGAATACCACTGGAACTGAAATTTGAAATACCAGTAGAGGTGGAATTCCACTGGAACTGGAATTTGAAATACTAGTACAGGTAGAATTCCACTAGAACTAAAGTTGAAATACAGGTACAGGTGAAATTCCACTTGAAATATGAAAAAAATACCAGTGGAAGTGGAACTGAATTAGCTGAGCACAGGCAGAATTACACTTGCACAGTAAATAAATGTGAAACAATATTTGAATTTCACTGGAACTAGACAGAATTCACTGAGAAAAAACATTTCAAAACACTATAAGTACGTTATTGCACGATTAGAGTTGCACAATAGACATCGGAAACTTATGAAATGTCTCAGAAGACAGTAATGTTTCATCATAATTCATGCAAAGCATGTTTACTACTACAAACAATGTTGTCTGCATTTTTCATCAGACAATTCAGCTCACATTGCACATAACAAAAACTCAGTCCATATGAGAAAAATTCAATGAGTTTATCTTTTAAGAAATTTGCTGTAACATCATTGATGAATCATTTCAAGCTTTTCATGGTACATAACTATGATTCAACAATATATGAACTGTTTTATAAAATTGCACCCACTAGGTAGATGAAGCTATCATAGGCAATGAAGCATATAGCTTTATCAATGTTATGTTTGACATTTACTGAAAAATTACCATATGGTCACCAATATTTACTTATTTCCATAAATATTGATAAGGAAAAGGTTAAAAAATATAATTATTAGTAGTGGCAGTGCCTGTTTCAGACATTACATGACCCTCGAAACTGCTTCATATTTCTCTGCTAGACAGGCATAAGTTATTTAAATAAAGAAGGACATGCAAATGTTTTTTTGTTGAATCCTCTATTTATAGGATACAAATACCTTCCTTGGAGCGTTTCCAAAACTTTCATTTTACTTTCATGTTTGATTTCAGAAGAATATGATGTAGTGTCGTGTGATTCGCTAGATGACATTGGTACGCTTATACCATATCAAGATCCGGATATAAAATTACAACTTCCAAGGTATATATACCTTTAATCCAATTTCCAAGGGAGGTTCACTAACAACAAATTTTTAATCATGATCTGGATCTTAGAATTATTTATTAAGTAAACGTTGAAGGTAAGTGCAACAATAAGAGCTGGATCTCTAGACTTCCTTGTCCATAATGCACATATCATATTCGTCTTTCAGACTATTGCAAAGGAAACATAAATTTCACCACAGAAAACTGGGAAAATTTTTGACCTCACGATTGGAGATAACTCAACCATTCGGCATGCTGGAGGACGTTGTCATGTCAGGAGAACTTTATTACTGTAGTAAACTAAAACTGACGCGGACAATTGTTGCATTGACCAGTGGTAGACTTGTATGTTATAACGTAGACAAGACAGATTCCCGACCAGCGTTTGTGATACTGTTGATGGGATACAAAGGCACATTCCATAATCGGGAAGGAAGAAGGAGCTTTGAAATTCATCTTAACCATGAGAATTTTGAGACTACTTACATCTTTCTTGTGGATTTTAAGGAATGGGCTGAAACATGGTGTGAGGTATATTTGTTTATTATCTAAATGCCAGTTTTATCTCATCTGACCAAAAAGAGCACTTGGGGAGCTATTGCGACAACTTTATGGCCCTTATTTGTCTGCTTGTTTCCAGTCTACACTTACCTTTTGGTAAAATTTCTAAATCAGTCTTCATTAAAGTTGGCCAAAATATCACTTTGATTAACTATAGGTTGAGTTAGAAACTTGGTAATAATATGTACGCAACCTTCTGTGTAATTATGTAAGCAAATTGACCATAGTCTTGATTATTCTTTTAGAAAATTTGGTCATTATATCTGGTTTTTTTTTGTCTGCCTAATCTACTTTCTCTGCCCTCTCACTTTTTCCTTTCCCTCTTTGCAACCGCTGCCCGCCCTAGTCATTGGCTATCCGTTCTCACGGACTCTTTGCCGAACATTGCTTTTCTACTGTGATTTTCACTTTTCACCTGCTTTTCACCTGCATTTCAATTGTTACTTTCTCGTTTTTTCCTTTGTGTGCTTATTGTCATGGGATATATTTTCTCATGGTACTCTACGATACTTTTCTACAATTTACTTAACTATTACTGGGCTATTACTTAGCTACTTAGCTGTATACTCCGGATACACCAGTTTTATGCCCTTTGAATTTCTGTTTATCAGCGTTCCTACTTTCGGACTTTGTCACAAGTTAGCAGAGACATACATGGTACTAATAGAGAAACTTGACAAGGCAGATTTTGTCGAAAGATGATGAGAAATGATATGAAGTGGAGAGTCCAGCTTCCGGCGGGGTTCGAACCAACGACCTTCTGCTATTGCTTCCAGTGCACTAACCACTGAGCTATAGAGGACTCATTAGATTAAATCTTAAAAAAAGCTCTGTGAACACTCAAACATCCTCACATTTACCTAGTTGTTATGTTAGTAAGTGCTTGTTTTCATGAAATCTAGACTGAGTATGAAACTGGGTCATGTGGCTGAAAAAGTAGATCACTGTGTCAATTCAAAGAAAACATTGTGAACACTATAGAAACCAAATTGACTACCCAATTACCAGGAATGTAGCTATGAATGAATGCTCTTTATTGTAGGCTGGACATAAGTTATGACTGGGTAACATGGATAGAAAATCAATGTCACCAAATCAGATCATATAAAACTTTTGTGAGCACATTTTTAAAGACCACAATTAGCTTCAGTTAGCACGAAAGTTGGTCTAAATAAGGATCGGGATTACCTCTAAATTGGGTCAGAAACTGGATTACAAGGAGTTAGAAACGTGGGCACTATATCAATTCATAGAAAAAATCTTTTTAGCACTTTAGAGGCCACATGTAATTCCATTTAATTTTTAAAAATATTTGTCCTGATGAACTCTATGTTGAGATCTTTATTCAGTGTGTTATTCATGTAGGTCCAGTCAGTGTTTCGTTATGTACTAATTTGAGCGATATAGGACCATCTTGTCCTTGTTGTACACAATTTTACAGAATATACCATACATATCTTAAACATTGAAAAGAAGTGGTAAGGTGAGATAGCTTTTTATTAGAGCAAATGATAAGGGACACATTACATTACTAATGCCTAATCATGTACAAACTCACATTTTTTGACAGCATATCAATGCAGCTGCCAAAGGTCAGAGAGCACCAGGTCCTGTAGTACATCTAGCTCGCAGTTCAATGATAGCAAACCCTGATGGAACATATCACATGGCCAATGTAAGTCAGCAAAGCTATGCGCATTTATGAAACAAGGAGAAAATAACTGTTGTAATTGATATCACTGCAATATTGTACAGTCGCTTAGTAAAAATATACATTGTATTTTCATTAATTATTCATTTTTACTACTTCATGTTTTTTTTTTATTATGTTTCCTTTTATTAGCTCGTCTGGCACAAAGTGCCAGAGTGAGCTATCTGGATCGCATTTCGTCCTACGTCCGTCGTTCGTCCGTCCGTCCACCATTTCCTGCAAACGGCATCTCCCCTGAAACCACTAAGCCATTGTTGATGAAACTTTGCAGGGATGTTCCTTGCATGAAGCTCTATCAAAGTATATCAAATAATTGTATTCCATGCAGAACTCTGGTTGCTATGGCAACAAAAAGGAAAAACTTAAAAATCTTCTTCTCTGAAACCACAAGGCCTAGAACTTAGATATTTAGCATATGGAATTGTCTAGTGGACCTGTACCAAGATGTCAAAATTAACCCCGCCCAGTGGGTCACTTGGTTTTACATAGGCTTATACAGGAAAAACTTTCAAAATCTTCTCCGAAACCACAAGACCTAGAGCTTAGATATTTGGCATGTAGAAATGCCTAGTGCACCTCTACCAAGATTGTTCAAATTATGACCGTAAAAAAATATTGACCACACCCATGAGGCAAGTGGACTTGTATTCAGGTGAACGATCATGGGCTTCTTGTATCAAATGTATTTGCAAGATAAATTGAACTGTTTACCGTTTCAAAAATAAATATAGAAGTTTATTACACTAATTTTCATTTACAGGTTGAGTCTGCTGATTGTGGTGACAAGGACTCAAGTAATCTACAACAGACAATTGCGTGGCTTGAAATATACTTTGCAGAGAGGGCAATTGCCCGATTTCTTGAATTAGCCTATCTTTATCTGTATGATTACCCAGATATAAGAGCCATGGTAAGACCGAATGCATTATACAAAGTACAACAACCAAGTAAAGTGTTTCTTTTGAAAATATTTATTTTACATTTTAGTAATTTTACCATTGAACATTTCATAAATGTACTACCGTGAAATACCGTAAATTTGATTCGTCTTAAAAAGAGCTATCTATTTGTTTCTTTGAAAACAAGATGTGGTCCCTTTTTGGAAGGTGATTATTATGTGTTAGTGTCTGCATCATAATTGGAAAGTGCACTACAGCAACCATTGTAAGGTTTTCATACGCTAATCAATAAAGTTTAGCCCTTCACCAAGGTGCCCACATAAATAAGTCCGTTTGTGTGCACTTTTAATCACTTTTAATCTACTCTTATATGGGTTGGTTCGGGGGGGGGGGGAAGCTATATAAGTATCATGTTAGTTCATATATTTTTGTTTGTCCGTTCGTCTGTGGACAAAATTTGTTCGGATTATTTCTATGACACCAATAACCGGAACTGTAATCTGGAATGAATCTTTACAACAGTGATAACGACTAAAACCTAGTCGGCATCTTGAGCTCTGCTAATTTTTCTTGAGCAGTTGTACTTTGATTTATTCATACCTTTAGTGAACAAAGAATCCGTTGAAGCATCCACGGATAGAAATAAATTATAATTGACATGAATGAAATTAAACAGAGAAAAAACGTTTGGTATTTTTATAGGTAAACTCAAAGGCAAACGCCCCACATTTAACACAATTAAGTGGACCAATTCATATGTGAAAACGCTAGGTATACATCACGGATATAACGTTGATAACGATGCGATATGGAGGGCTAAAATCAACAAAATTAAGAATTCGCTTCAGGTTTGGAAATCACGACACCTTTCTTTACAAGGAAAAGTTTTAATAATTAAAACGTATGTTTTCTCAACAATAAATTTTGAAATGGAAACTAGAGGTATACCTGAACAATTCAAATTGCAAATAGAAAAGATCGTCTAGGATTTTTTATGGGACAGTAAAAAACCTCTTATATCTAAATTAACTCTACAAAGAAATAAACACAACGGTGGGGTAAATTTAAATAGTATTTCGGACATGCAATCGGCTGTGTTCGTTAAGATGATACATAAAATCATGCATTCGAAACGTGACAATTGGAATGCCATTGGCAAGATGTATTTACAGTCGTACGACAACACTTCTACAAATATTTTTTTTATGTAGATGTTCATCATTGGTCAATATTTCTTATCATCACCATGCCTCAACGTTTTATAAAAACGCTATCAGTGAATGGAGTAATTTTATCGGAAGTATAAAGCCAATAACGGAAAAGGATATTTTGAATACATACATTTTTAATATTAAGACAATTATTTTTAACAAAAAACCCATATTCATCAAATCATTTCTTCTAAGTAATATGTCAAATGTCAACGATATCTGGGATACTGAGAACAGACAATTCGTAACAAATAATTGCATGTATAACCATTTAACCAAGAAAACTAATTGGATTTCGGAATGGTCAATTGTTAGAAGTAGCATATCAGCTGATTATATAAAAATCCTCAAATATGGACAAGAGTCAAGCGCAAGAAATCAAAACATCTTTAAATTGGACTGCAATCTAAAACTTTATATTTTTTTTTACAATTCAAGGGAAAGAACTCAAAGTTTCAGACTTGCGATCACGCGACATTCTAACGCAATTAAACGCATAGGATAATACTACGTCTTTAAATGCAGAGTCAAAATGGGAGGTTAAGTTAGGGCTTAATATAAATAGTAAGTGGAGAAATGTCTGGTCAAACATTTATAAATCATACTGTCTTCCGAAAACTAAATACTTCCAATTTCGCTTTATACACAATGTTTTATTTACAGAGCATAAATTAGCCCTGATGAACGTATCAGACGGTTTATGTAACATATGCAAGAAAAATAGAGAAACGTTGAAACATCTCTTCTGGGAATGTGGGGAAATACAACAATTTTGGAAACGCGTAAATCTGCTAATGAAACAAATATTGAACTTGATTACCCTCTGGTCGCGTTAGGCACACAAAATACTACATCAAAACAGCCCAACATCGTGAACACTTTCATTTTTGAAACTAAGTTCTTAATCTGGAAATTCAGAAACAATAAAAAATTTTCAACTATAGGAAAATCAATCAATTCATATGAAAATAAATTTGTGAACATTATCAAAGACGAATTCATTTACCAACCTACATTTAGGATGGAAAATATTACAAGTACAATTGACCGTATCAAATCTATCTGAGATGTACGCTTATTAATCTCACTTCATATTTTCGAGTTTTTTCCATTTCAGTGAGGTTGATAAATAGCGTATATTTTAAACACAGAAGTTTCAATGCAAGGTTTTCTTTTGTTTCTGTATAAGCCTTGCAATACATGTTTCTTCCTAATTTCAAATTATATTGTTGCCAATGAAATTGGTTTATTAATGCTTTTTATCAGTTAAATTATCAGTGTAAAAATTTAATACGATTTTCGCAGTTTCAGAGTATGTCTGATAATTGTACGGCTGGTAGGGGATGCGCTCCGACCCTTATCACGCCTATGACGGAGCAAATAAACGGGGTTACCCCAATCTTAGGGGCCTCAAAAAAAAAAAAAAAAAAATGACATGAATGATATATACCAAAGGTGACAAGCCAAGCCTATTTATGCATAGCATTTGCATGTTGTGCTCGGTTTTGGCCGGAACCTGAAGAGGCATCTAACGTAGAATAAGAGTATCAAGGTGGTAATCGTCATCTTCAGTGATACCTGTAGTTGAATAATGAATTTAGTAATAAATTCATAAAAGTGGGCTCTTTTTACTCTAAAACAATGTTGACGCTTGTGTTTGTCAGAAAGCTATACTTATTTTTTTCAATTTGAATTATCAGTAAATGCTGCTCTTTATTTTAATATGTATTTTCCATTGATAAGATGCATAAGGAATGTTTTATTAACAGTCAGGCTAACACGTGGGCTATCGTTCTTCGGAGTATAGATGCTACAAGTAATTATAACATTCAAGATGTACATAGCCTTTTAATCATTTACCACCTCTAAGGAGGCGGTAAATTACAGTCAAATTTTTTTTTTAAAATTAAGTTCATAGCAGATGAAATAACAATAGTAAATGAAAGACATGAATATGTAGTAACCAGTCTGTTAAATTTTACTTCGCATACATGTACAGTTTTGGCATTGAAAGTTTTCAAATCATTTATTGAGTTTCCCCTTAAGAAATTGACTAGGATATACAATGTACAATAATATCATCAGTAACACAACTTCGGCTGTGTGTTTTTTTATATTAATTTTCTCCTTTGCGCAAATTGCTTTGCACTCATAAATTGGAGAGCTTCTGGAGTAAAAATCTCATGATTTGTATATAGTTATCCTTCATCACTTAACACGATACTTTTCTTTAACTAGGAGATACACTGTTAGGATTATAAAAAGAGTGATAAATATAATGAGCAAGTTTTGGTGTCAGCTTGAAAATGGTATTGACACATGTAACTTGAACTTTTCAAGCTATATTTACTGAATGTTTTGAATTTTGACAGAATCTGATAAATGATATAAATGATTATATATATCATTGTATACCTTGCTATTTATTAGATAGTATTAACCTGACGATCAAAGGACTGTTTGTATTAACAAATTATATTTGTTTTTATTAATGATGTTTGTATAACTTTCAGATTAATTCAGTTGCAATGAGTGCAGAGGACCTACATACTTCAAAGACTGAGTTGAAGGGAGCATACTTGGACATATTCCGTGGAGTAAGTTATTATAGATATAGATACATGTAAAACACAGTTGCGGTAAAATGCATGGACACACTCATTTTATAAAATGGGTTTTACATTTAAAAGTTTGAGTTTTAGTTAGCATCTTGCTGTTTAAGGACAGCTGTAGAATGTGTTGTAGTTGTCCGTTCAAATATTAGTTATTTAGTTTATTTAAAGGTTCATGTTTAAACGCTTGTACTAAAATGGAGATCTGATTAGAGCAAATATGCTAGATATAAACAATTATCCTTGGACATCAATCTTGTGTTTGACTGAGTGCAGCTACAGTACAGTTTGGTGATGATTTTTCAAATTCCGTCAGTTTATTATTTGTTTATTCAAAATATAGCTAGCAGACAAGAAACGGAGTTTCACAATTATGTATCAAAACCGTTTGTAGCCTTCAAAGTGAAAGGCATACTGCAACTGAAACAATTATGGTCACATAACATGATATAATTAGATGCTTTAAGATGTCTTAACATAACTATTTCTTTATATGAACAACCCTTCTCTTCTTTATATTATCCACAAGAAGAGTATTCGTGATCATCAGATGCTACCATGTTATTTAGACTAAATAAGAGGGCCATGATGGCCATATATCGCTCACATGAGTACCAGTGTACTTAACTTGTTGCTAAGGGAAATCAGTTATCACTACGGGAAGTCAGTGATTACCAAAGCCAGCTGCTGTTGCTAATTGCTTAGGATGTGAATGGTTGCAAAGGAAGTCATTTGTGTCAAGACGGTGCTAAAAGTTGCTAGTGACGTCACTGGTTGCAGGGCGAAGTCATTGATTGCAAAGGAAATCAGTGGTTGCTAAAATAAAGTCACCTTTTCCTACGGGAAGTTACTGGTTGCAAAAGTAGTAGTATCTCGTTGCAAAGGAAGGCAGTTGTAGCTTAGGAAGTAATTTGTTCCAAGGAGAAATCAGTGGCTGCTAAGTACATCACTGGATGCTTAGAATTCAGTGTTTTTGTTGTTAATCGCTGGTTGCTATAGGAACTCATTGGAAAGAAGGGTTTTCCTATAACTCTTAATACTTATATTGCATAGACAAGGGGCTCCTCACACTTCGGATAGGATCCATTTTGACCACAGTCGTTTGATTTGAACAAACTTGGTAAAACCTGACCACTAGACAATGCATCATACCAAATACCTAAGCTATAGGCCTTGTGGTTTTGGAGAAGAAAGTTTTTGAAAGTTTTGTTATATATGTCTATGTTAAACGAAGCCCCCCCCCCCTCCCCCGGGGCAGGTCAAATGTTGACCCCAGACGATATTGTTAACCCACTTGGTAGAAGTCAACTAGACAATACTCATTCTGTTAGCTTTAGACCCCCTTTTGGTATCACCTCCGGCCCCCTGAACGCTCTGAGATTTTAGCAATTTCTGAACGATATATATGCGTTTCCAAAAAACCTATGTATCTGTTGTAGACGAAACAAAAGTTGATATGAAATGAAATTACAAAACTGTCAAACTTTGAACAGTTCTTTTGCCTAGTCTGTGTCGTGCGAAAACTGTTTTAATTTATAAAACATGGCCCTTATACAAACTCTCTAGAACCCGCTCCCCCTGCTAGTAACTGTTAGTTGGACCATTCTTCGTTTTATGAATTGTTATTAATCATATGGGATATAAACATGAAGAAAAAGTTAAAAGCTATCACGGCGTTTATTCAAACAATTTTAAATCATATTCTAAGCATTCTTAGTCTTGCATGTCCTGAAAAAGTTAGTCCAAACGCTCGACTCTTTTTTTTAGTGAATTTGTCCACAATCATCCTTTGTTTTAACTCCATGTCCATATGAATGTTCACAAGTCCAATACGCCATGTAGTCAGACAGGCTCTCTGGTACGTCTCGTGCTATAATTACTAACGATGTACGCAGAGTTCTAGTGTATTGTGATTATCTTTGTGATGTTGCTTTGATCTGTGACTGCTACAGCAGATAGTGACTAACAACTGCTTATATAATTAGATGTTTCATTTTTACCGCCAAACAGACAGCAAGGAGCCCAGTAAACATGAACATCTTGATCTCAGTTTGTTGCGTAACATCTTGGAAACATTTCGAATCCGTTTCTATCTTCGTGAAACTGATGCGTTAAGACATTGATATACAATAGGGTTATTAGTATTACAATGCGATCCAGAAAACCGGAATTGCGCGAGTTGTGTATCACATCATACGAGTGCGGACCACAACGAGAGTCAATCCGGTTTCTGGATCACATTACTATGATAATGACCTTTTATGATATACCTTTGGGTACTTGCCTACATAAATGCTATTAATTTTAAATGACGTTCAAGTATAAAATAGAAGTGAAATTCTAATTAGCACGAAATAGGGGTTGCATGCGCCGTCATTCCATATTCTAGTATAAAATGTGCTGTTTTTGCCTATTTTGCTGGTGTTTTAACAGGAGAAAGTGTGCTAACGGGGAGATTCACGCGCTGTAATAACCCGTTTTCATTTAATATGCGCATTATAGGGTCATTGGCCATTGTAAACAATGGACCTGTCTCCCAAGTCTAACATCATGTACGGCATCAACAGTGCCATGGTGACGGCATAAATATGACGTTAACAACATGAACGTTGTCCCGCGCATTTTGAACGTCGTACCAGTAAGAGCGTTTCATTTTTATGATTTGTTATGCTATTGATGCTAGAATAGCGTAAACGAACGTTATTTGTTTTTGTGTTATAACAACTGCAGAAACACATTTTGGTGCCCTCGCCCTAACAAGCATGGGCACCAACCATCCCATTGGGATTCTGCAGATGTTGTTATACGAAGAAAAACAACGTGCGTTAACCCTATAAACAAGACATAACGATAACCGACGTTATTTACGGTATAGACATGCAAATCAAAGGGAAACACCCTTACAAAATGGATTTGTTGCCGAATTTTGCGGAAAATACATATGTATCAATGATAGGTATATAATAGATTGATTTTTAAATCAAAGGATAAGCATATACGCTTTTATGACCGCTAGATAAATTTCCCTATTTCATGAGCCAAGCGAAGAATTTGGCATTCTTTAATCATTTTAGTTCATTTTGACAGATCTGACAATTTCAAGTAGGACACAATTGATAGTGGGGATTCATTGTTCCATCTTCAGGTACCCACAGGGAATGTTTGGACAGTTTTGAATAATTTAGGCTTCTTAACAGATACATATGTAGAATATGTTAGTCCTTTGAGAACATTATATGTTTTTAAGACTGCAGGCTTTCATTAAAATGAAGTTCCATAATGTAGTACTTGAGCGAGCGAAACGAGCGAGGAAAATTTGAGAATTTTTAAGCCATTTTTGGCCTTTTTTGCGAGAACAAATTGGTAAGATCCGGATATATCGCTTGTGACTCTCACCCACCTCACTCTTTCATGTTTATTGCATTTTCGGGACATTTAAGTTTTCGATCTTTGCTGGCGATGTATACGCACGTGCGTATTGTGCGTAACGGCAGCTACGCCCCTGGAAATCAAAAGCAACTATAAGCTGATGGTTCGTGTTTTGTTACATTTGATATTAAAAATACTTGTTCGATATATATTTTAGTTCGATATACATACCTCGTATATAGGGAACTTGTTCGATATATGGATATAAGGAACTCTGGATATAAGGAACAAATTTGATAGGTCCATATGAGTTCGTTATAAGCGGAGTTTACTGTAATTTAAAGTAATTTTAAGCATTAAGTTTAATTTGAAAAACAGTATCTTTCATTGAATTTGAAGAACGTATTGTATTACTTCCAGTCCTAAAGTTGTATCTAATATTTGGAATATACATTGAAGTATAAATGCATACTATCACATTGCAATGAAAAGTATGCCAATCGAAGAGTTTGTTTACACATTTGCAAGGCAGATAGAATAAGAAAAGACTGTCTGCTAGTTAGTTTCACACGTGTTCCTTTTTAATTTTGGTACAAATGTGCCAATTCAGATATTAGACATGTTAGGTATTATGTATAACCTTAGCACATTGAAATGCAATATATATGCTTTCGTATATTGTGAAACAAATTTTTCTTTTATTTCTTGACAAATTCATGATTGCAATTTATTTCATTAATTTATTTCTTGAGAATAGAAAACCGTAAATAAGTTTTCAGTCTTATACTGTGGCAGATATGTCCGCGAAATTCTAAAAACACGAACATTTTGTAATATAATTAATTTATTATGAGA
>JAFMSR010000013.1:39694931-39733604 GCA_022818135.1 Saxidomus purpurata
GTAAACTCCGTTTATAACGAACTCATTAGGATCATTAAAATCTATTCGTTATATCCAGAGTTTGTTATATCCGTATTGCATTTTCATATATAATAAAAGAGACAGATTCGGACCGCAACAATATGTTCATTATGTCCGGATTTTCGCTATATCCGGAATTGTTATAAACGGAGTTTACTGTATACGTGTTTTTTAAAACTAATTTTCTATACTGGTTGGGGACCACCAAACCCGGACAACCATCAAACCGGACACTTGTTTAAATGCGTGAATATTTTCTTAATATTTACAATCGTATGGTGTTGATCAATCAGACACTTGATTTCCATTCACAAATGGCAAAATAAACAGTTTAATGTAACTATTTGACCAGAAATCTCACTATTTATTTTGTCAGTCACTGGAAGCAATCCATGTCATTGCTTACATTGTTTGGGGAAAAGTGGAAAGTGACAGACTGTGCAAGTGCAATATTTCTGAGGCCCAGCAATTTTTTTTCACAAGTTTAACCTTTCATCTTGATACTTCATTTATGTGTCGAATGATTGATACAGTTAACAAAATCTAAAAGCTAACATCACAATTAAAAAAATCTATTTAAACTATCTGTCCGGAAACATGGTACAGTTGGTCAATAAAATATAGCAATTTGGTAACCCCACAGCTGGGCCTCCAAAATGTGATTGATTTTATCTGATGGATTAACAAGTTAGCTTTTCGTTTTGGAGAAGAACCTAACTTTCTACTGGTAAAATTTTGACTGCTAGATACAAAAATTGCCAATTGCAAATGTATGATTTCTTGTCGAAAGATTTTATCAAATGCGCCTCAAACACGGACTATTATATCTTGCAGATCTTGTTGGCCTTTCTGGCCAGATTTAAGTACAACAGCAAAGAAAGGAAGACCAGTTTTTACATTTGCTCAAGCCGGCCTATCTGCTGCATTTTCACCGGTATCTTAATCATGCCAAAAAAAAATTCAAGTATTTTTTATAAGTTACAGATTTGTTTCTCTTTCCATTATATAATAACTAATCATTGTTTACAAACGTTTCATCAAAATATTCAATCTAGACGTTTCTATTAAAAAAACAACAACAACAGCACGTATTTACGTTAAAAACTTTCAAACATACGGGTCTCATTGCGTCACGTGACTGCAGCGTTATATCATATTCAATTTTAATCCTTGTATATAAATAACCAATTCAAACTGTTATACGTATTGGAACTGGTTTACATTGTTTTAGAATAAAAATTACCCTACTTTTAGGACGGTCGCAGTGAAATCATTACAGCGCCTGGTGCTGATGACTGGAGGGGTAAGTATTAACTCGATAAAGATGCTATATACACATGTACTCTTAGAATAACACCTTATTAACGTTAACGTTCCGTCTCATAGATAAGAATAAAGATAAAGCGAACTTCAAATCAAACATTTCGGTCAATTTCTGATGACTGTAGATGACCCGTATGGAATTTGAGGTCAAAGTTCACAGGTGATAGTCAAGGATTCCTTTAACACAAAAGTTTGTCCGATAAATAACTAGAGAATGCTTGGCCTAATCTCATTAAACTTTGTTTTTAGGTTGGTCATGACTAGTAAATTACCTCTATAGATTTTGAGGTCGACAGGTATAAGGTCAAAGGTCACAGTGACCTTTAGCTGAAACAACCTTTCCAGTCAATATTCAGGGAACGCTTTGGCCTGGAGTTCTTAAACTTCGTAGGCCAACAGATTACCGCTATTACTGTAATGTCAACAGGTCAAAGGTCAACATCACAGTGACCTTCAACATATTAAGCTAATTGACTGTTGTCTTACAAACATCTCTTTTTTTGATAATTTGATAAACAGCACTTTCACGTTTTAATCGTAGGTGCATACAATGCAGTTCAGAAGAACTGGTTAAAACGACTCGATTACTCACGGGCAAGCACAATTTATTTTGGTAAGTATAGTTATGTATTGAAGAAATATACTACAACCAAACTAGACCTCAAATCAAACATTTGGTTATGTCTTTAGTTGTATGTGCAAACTCTTGTGTTTTCTAACCATAAACATAGCACATTGCATCTCGTGGTTCGGTAAATCTCTTAAATCATTTACAAAAGTCTTAATGTTAAAAAAAAATCAAAAGCTTTCATATCATGCCAATCATTTTAGTTTGATTTTCAAAATTAGGGAAGATAAATTTTGCGACACATGCCGTGTATGTACAATGTATATGTATATTTCAATGTAATATGTACGCGTTGCATCATTTGGAAAATTAATGTTATAAATATGTAAGTAGGTACACGTTTTATATCCGATTTTAATGTGATCTGTTTACTTTTCCTGTTTCACTGTCACATCATGTTTGCTGTTTGTTCTTGTACACATGTATCTTGTTACCTTTTTGTTCCGTTTACCCTATCAGATAATTACATGTATGACTATACACATACGATACGATAAAAGTACTTCGATTTTAATAAGACTTTATGTTGGAATGGATTTTTTGATATTTAAACAGCTTTAATTCATATGGTGACACTATATCTTCCAACATCAATACTGTGAACGGGTGCGACAAAAGTCATTTGGTAAAGCAACATTGTACCAGCTTAAAAGTTTCAAACAGGGTGTAAACCTTTACTTGGAAGCGAACACGGAAACATTCGAAACGATTTCTAGGTTTCTGAGCAATGGAACGCTATATCGTAAAAAAGCCGTCGCTATGTGAGTGTTCATTATTTCTATATCACTCAGTTAGATATACAAACATTATGAAATCAATGAAAAAAGCCGGATGAGATACATATAATAACCTACTTAATTGAATTTTTTTTTCAGGCTATGCTATAGCAGCCGGTAACTTTGGAGGTAAATCTGAAAGCATAGTTTCTGGCTCACCAAACTGGAATGCTTCACCTAATTATGGACATTACGGCAGAGTATGCTAACAAATTATTTCATGTCATATTTGAATTATTTAAACAGAAATAAGTCTTCATTCTGAACGACACACTTTCTTTAGTCCGTCCGTCCGGTGCCATAACTAAGGAACCAGTGGATATAATTTCATTAAACTTAAAACAAGTTAACAATAGCACAATGCAGCGTCGCATGCACAACTTTCGTCAATATTTGCTTAGTATCTCAAGAGTTATTTCCCTTTAATTGTTATTTTCTTCTATATTATATATATTCGTTATATAAACTCAGGAAATTTTGTTTTCTGAAACTTGATTTAATTTTACTTACAAATGTACAAAAGATGAGTTCTATATGACTGTATGATGCAAGAACAAGAATGACCCCTTATTTTAATAATGCTCCTTTTTTCTGAAAAGGCATGGCATAATTTGATTTTGTTTGGAACAATCATCAATTTTGTTTTCTCTAGCAACGGAAAATTTAGAAACTGGATTTTAACAGAAATGAAGCCCTAAAGGGGATGTAATGTTTTTCTTACATAATTATTCTACTATGGAAACTTAAGAATTCATGTTGTCTGAAACTAGTAGTTCTGATTTAATTTAACTTGAAACAACTTCGTTAGTTATTTCTGACAGTGACTTGACGGAAACTTACGAATTATCCCCTCTGAGATTAAGCCCCGGTGGGATAGATGCGTTTTGTTTCTGAAACTGACATTACAATACACTTTCCAGATGTTTTTTATTTCTATTTCTTGTTGGGGGGAGGGGGGGGGGGGTAAAGATAAACTGAATTTGCTTGTTATTATTATTTTTGTTTTTACGAGTGATGATTTTTACTGAACTGTCCCGCTACTATAAAAATAAGATTATATAAGAGCACAAATGAATGCAATATACATATTGTGTTATAAGTGACAAGGTCAGAAAGGTTATCATGTCAAAAAGCCATATAGGTACATGTATGTACGCCAAACATTTATGTAACTGACAAACGGATGTACATCTATTGATCCATATCAAAAGTAAACTTTTCGCCATGATTGTATTTCTAACCAGTGCAAGAAATCTCTGTTTCTACATGTAAATATGTTTCACAGGTTGAGCTGTTCTTGGAAACTATGAAAATGGCATCAATAGAGTATGGTATTCCACATTCAGGGTCGTCAGTACGTATTGTTTATATAGTACCGGGTAATTTTGTAAAAAATGAAGTCACACGGTGGGATCAAATAAATCTCGAAAAAAAAGTAAATCTATGAAAAATGTTAAAAAATAATGAAAGCCGTTTAGCTGTTAATGTAAAAAAGTATAGCCTATAAAATGGAAACATAAAAGTATTTTAGAACTAAACAAAAATCGCTAATAATCAGTAGCTGAACCATAGCAGTAGCAGTAGCAGTTACAATAGCTTAGCAGTAGCTTAGCAGTAACAGTAGCTTAGCAGTAACAGTGGCTTAGCAGTAACAGTAGCTTAGCAGTAGCAGTAGCTCAGTTAAAATAGCTTAGCAGTAGCAGTAGCTTAGCAGTAGCAGTAGCTTAACAGTAACAGTAGCTTAGCAGTAGCAGTAGCAGTTAAAATAGCTTAGCAGTAGCAGTAGCAGGAGCACAGCAGTAACAGTAACTTAGCAGAAGCAGTAGCTCAGCAGTAGCAGTAGCACAGCAGTAGCAGTAGCTTAGCAGACGCAGTAGCTTAGCAGTAGCAGTTGCTGAACAGTAACAGTAACAGTAGCAGTAGCAGTAGCAGTAGATGAGCAGTAGCAGTAGCTTAACATTAGCAGTAGCTTAGCAGTAGCAGTAGCAGTAGCAGTAGCAGTAGCTGTAGCTATCAACTTTATTAGTTATACTATAATTATAACAAAACTCTCAAAATATGACAATTTTAAGTGATATTAATTTGTACAAAACTATCACACTTATTTTAGAATCACAAACAGGATTGCTTAGAACAATCATTCTACATTTATAAGTGATATATTTTATGAAGAAAGAAGAAAAATGTATTTTTCAGGTTTTGTTTATGTTCTTTTATTTTTATAATCGAAGATCGGTTGCTTTCGTAATGCTGGCCGAACACTTCCGAATGCTCCAGGCTACTACACTTTAGAAACTGGACCAGAATGAATATCTTTTCAAAACTTTTCATTGAAACCGGACAGCTATGTAATTTAACATGATATTGTTTATATTTTCACTTTAACCTATTTCACAGCGAAGATCCATGAGACCTTCAGTGGTTGGTATTAATAATAATAATATTTACGATTTGGTGTTAATTTGTAAGACATAAAAGTTTCAATATGTATGTATTTTTATTTCGTTGCTACAGCGGATTTTTTTAAACTTTTTTGTCGACTAAATGCTTTTCTTTCTCTCCCATTCGCTTTCGGGTATTTTTTTTTATAATTTCCTTCAATAGCTGTTACAAATCACTGCGCAGCCTCTCGGAACTTCATTTTGACATTTGCAAAAACTGAAAAATCCAATGTAGCATCGGGCCCGTTGAGGTAAAGGTACAATCTACGACATGATTTGTAGTCTAAACATATATATTTCATGTTTTGATGGCCGGGTTCAGCGAAAATCGCTTTACCAGCGTTTGCCTTTTCGCTTGTAGAACGAAAACGGCTTGGAATTTTCCATTGAAGTAAAGTTTTTCTTAAAGTTCTATCATTTCCCTCTAAAATTCGTCCAAATTGGTCTGACGTAACTCAAATTGACTTTTTCGGAGCAACATGCTTGTTTACATATAGCATGTGTTAGGAACCTTTTCTATGGTAAAGAGCTATGAACAAAAAAAATAATTTGAAATTTATTACGGGGTCAAAGGCATTTTCCTTCCACCTGTGGGTGAATACATTACCTTTTGCATGAATTATTTATTAATTTTATAGATGTACTTATGGTCCGCCATCCTTGTTGGTACGACCTGTCTTTTGCATGAAACTGCACTAGTACAAATATAAACTGATGCAAACGTAATGCTACAGTTACATACATTTCAAAAATACATACATTAATATTAATATGAGCAAATTTGTTTATTACTTTTGGTTGATATAAATTTACTTGCGAATTGAATAATCTGGACTCACGGACAGGGTTAACCCGCAAAGAGGAGGTATGAACACGAAGTAAAGAAAATTTCGCCTACGGAACGCATATAAAATGCAAAAGATGAATTTATATATTTTGTAGTTTATAAAGTACTTAAAAAGATGGAAGCGATACTGTAATCTTCTTACAAGTTAATACGAACGTGGAAGTATCATAGACTGTATACAGTACTATAACAGTATTTCTAAATATTAATGTATAATAATTGAGCCCTTGCATGCGAAACCTTCTCTTAGAGTCGTTAAAGGTAAAATTGAAATTAACTTATAAATAGTATCCGACCTTTGTCCGACGTCAGACGTCAAAAGGCGAGTTTTCTTCGATTTTTATGAAATTTTACAGAATGGAACTCTTAACATGGTTCGTGTTTAGCTTGTTTTGATATTCATGTTTTTCACTATGTTTCCTAGCAAAGTGACTGACAATGTTGTAAATTTGACGTTTTACATGCAAGATTGGTTCAAAAATGCCCCTATTGTAATTTAAAGGTCCATTTGTTTGAAAATGTTCCCGGTTGATATTTGTAAGCCATTTGTAAATAAAGTGCACTGAACCCAGTTGGGCGGAAATTTCCGATACAAAAAAACGTGTTTATTGGTACATAAATCACCGATACAAATTGGTCGATATTTCACCGAAACGCAAATAATATGATCCTCCGCGACTTCCGTAAAATATCGGAAAAGTTCCCGTATGACGTCACTCCAAGTACTTGATAAAGATCTGCGACATTGATTAGTCATTTTCATAAACACCCCGCACCGACTGTCAAGCACATATAATTCATGTACGTATTTTGTATTTTTGATAGTCGGTCCGGGGTGTTTCATAAAAATGACTTTAAGGGGTCCAAACTTCATGTGCCTATTGGACGAACGTTTCAAGAGTAGCGACTGCATGGAACGGTCCTAGCGATTCAAAGTCCGCTCATGCACGACAATAAAAGACAGAAAATGTATTTTAAATTTGGCCTTTTTAGAATGATCTCAATCTATATGTTTTTATTATTTTCTTTAAGCAGAAGTTTCTTATATCAGTATTAAGAAATTATTTATTACAAACTTATCCAATCTAGATCTAAATTTTCCCAAGTGCAACTTTTCTCGTTTAACTTAAATCATACCGAAACATATCATAATTATACGATCATGTTAGGTTGAAACTTTTGTCACAAAATGTATTTTATGAAGGACAATATGACATTTCTTTAGTCACAGATTGGTTTTTAAAATCTAGTCTGTATAAAGGGCTGGTATTTATATTTGAATAATTCAAAAAATATGTAGTCACAGTAAAGGCCCTACTCTACTAGAATTTTTAACTTACATGTTGCGGAACACTTCAGTTATCCGTAAAATCCTCAACCATTTTAATTCTGGCTTTCAAAAATCAATCACATTTTCAGTTTGACAACACGTGTTGACAACACGTGCCCCCCTCTCAATCTGCGTCGTCATTATTTCCAACGCAAACGTTAACTGAAATTTTCATTTTTGTTTCAGATAGTTCTGTTTTTTTTTGCTTTCTTTTATGAGCAGTGAAGTACAGCAAAACATTCCCTATCACATTTTCTTGTTGAGTTTTTGCTCGTGAAGGTAAAAGGACGAAAAAATGCTAGAAATGTCAGCAATTGCACTACAGGCTTTCATATTAAGAACAATCGATTTCATTTTTCTGTGGGTTAAATGTGATATACAAAATGTCAAATACTTCTAAACGCCTGACCAAAGAAAAGGTAACATACATTGTATAGACCAAATTATGTTCCGTAAAGTAGGCGACTAATACTTGAAATTGCACCATTGACAAACTCTTTTGCCAACCGGCGAGGACAGCCATCCACCACTCAACCCAGCCATATCCCAAATTATGCCCTGTCTGCATCTGTCCCCTACATGTGGTGAAAAACATCTACGTTTTCTGTAATATAGGTGGGCAGATGTATTACACCGCATTTCGAGCGTTTTTGTTTAGAGGAATTTACACATCGTTAAGATTTCACCTCTTCAGAGTAAGCTTGCATCATTGGTTCTGGAAATTAAAGGAAAAAATAAAATGAATAAAAATTTGGTCGCACTAGGGCTCGAACCATTTTGAAATAAAATGTTTAATTCATACTCTCATACTTGTATCTCGCTTTTACCGAACGGCTTCCTTTTGGCAAACTACTGTATAAATGAAAACTTATTCAGCCGACTTACCTCCTATTTCAAAAGTACAAACAACACGTACATGTATGACCTAGAAATCGAACTGTATAATACCTCAAGTAATTTTAAGAGCAATCAAGCAATTATGAAATCACGCGTGCATCTCCTTATTTGAATATTGACAGTATGTAATTTTACATGGAACTCAAAATTAGATTTTATTCGATATAAAAGTTGAAAAGGTAATCCATGTATATCATAAGGAAAAAACATTGAACAGCAACGAGATTAAGAGCCTTTTTTTCTTCTATGTATGTGCATGTATGCTGAACAAAACCATGAACATACATAGAAGTATTAGCTACGGCATTAGGCAATATTGCACACTTTATAAATGATACTAAATTTAAATTTGAACGATTTTGCAAGTGAAACGTTTAAGCCTTCATCTGATTCTTTACATAAAAAAATGTGAGTTGTGTGCGTTTACACTTTTATAAAAAAGACTATGTATGCATTTGTCAAGAGCGGCTGTTATTTTAAGTCACTGACTTAAAATCACTGTAAACTCACACCGTACTGACACTGATTGAGGGTTATGGGTTCGAGCCTTCCTACGACCATGTCTCTTTATGTGAGAGGTTGTCAGTTTCGTACGCAGGATCGGAGTCTTGTGCTGGTTCTTCCCAGGAACGAGTTTGTTCTCGAAATATTTTTTTATTTTATTTAAGCACGGGACCAGAAACCTTTTCTTTTTCATGATAATGATTCATAAACAAATCTTCAAACTTCGGCTTATGTAGGCAGAATTCTAAAACTTTCTTGCCTAGGACCTTAGAGCTTAGATAATTTGAATGTAACATTATATAGTGCTTCTCTGTGAATATTGTTAAGATGAGGACCCCCCTCTCGGTAAAAAAACCTTCTACTAGTGTTGACCTTGTGTTATAATCAATGGTAGCAAGGTGAGCGATGTGGGCCATCTTGCCCCCTTTTTGTTCGAATATTCGTTCTAAAATATGATTACTTAAGACATTTCGAGTAACCTTTAAATCACGTTTTCGTGCAGCTTTAACAACAGATAGCTTACACTTAGTATAGCCAAGTGTCATTGAAGGTTCACAGGCGCATTGCTTTTGATAAACTGTAGAGGCGTTGGACAGTAATTGACTAATGGATTGGAATAAATGCAGAACTATTTGCTCTTGCAGCATGTAAACCCCATTAAATTTTATACAGTGACCCCTTGGTGCGATCTTTGATACGGCGAACAGGACAGTTTTATTCGGTAATTTGGTTAGAAGGTTTCATTTTGTTGCGGGTAGAACTGCATGGACTAACATACTGTACTTACAGGTTCATGTTTCATATGGTTCACAGCGATGCAGCGTTTTCAATCAGTTTTTTAGGGATAAGACCAAGTGCTATGCCCTCCAGTACATTGTACACTGGCCCCTAATATACATTTTTTTAACCAAATAGCAATTGTACTGTAACACTTCCACCCATGACTCTAGTACACGATGATCATTTAATTTTAGAGAATTATGTGACTGCCTTCGGAATATTAAACATTTAATTCCTCACACCTAGAAATTCAAAATATTATTATCGCGGCAAAAAACTGGTTGCACATTAAAAGCACTAACTTCAGCTGCTGTAATCTCATGCACTGGTTCAGTTATCCGTTTAGATAAACAGAGCCATCAGAGCTGTATGTATAGGATATCGACCGAGTACGAGGTCTTTCTTTGTAGGAAAGACCTGTTCACGGGCTGTATGTAACAACGAGAGCGCGTAGCGCTCGAGGTGTTTCATGAAGCCCGTGGACAGGTCTTTCCTACAAAGAAAGACCGCTGTACGAGGTTGATATCCGGCTTACACACCTTCAACAAGCCATTCTAGTAAAACGGTGTAAAATGTCTGAATTTAATAAAATAAGCGAAACGGGGTATGTTAAAGACGAAATTTTGTCCCAAGCCCTGGATGTTTTTGAAGAGCAGGAGGCAAATGACATCTTTATAACACCTAATACGTACAGGTAATATTATTGTTTTTTTTTCTCATTTATTCGTAACAATGTGTAATACACTAATCTTCGTAAAATAGCACGTGTCGTTAAATATTTGTATGTAAGTTGTAGTTTTACTTTTTATACATCCGTATCGAATTTTATGAGGGAATCATATTGAGTTGCGTTGTCCGTCCGTCCGTGTCTCCATCCGTGCAAATTGTGTCTTCGAAATTAATAAGCAACCCCAATTATCATTATAATTTCAAAGGAGTCATCGGTACAAAGCCTTAGTCCGCTCTATTTCTCAGGAATAAATAAAAACTTGACTGGAGTATTAAGTACATTTGTACCAAACTTTTTGCATATCGTCAACGTGTGCGCTGCGCTCAGTCATTCATTCGTTCATTCATTCATTCATTCATTCATTCATTCATTATTCATTCATTCATTCATTCATTCATTCATTCATTCATTCATTCATTCATTCACTGACGGCCCTTTGCTTTTTAAGACGTTCAAAAGCAGTCTCGTGTACACAGAGATTTTTGTTGATTCAAGTGGGTTTCACGGTAAACAGGTAAAGGCTTTAAATTTACGGAAGCGGAGTGTTTAAGCGACCGGATACTGTCCTCTGGAGAATACAGACGAAATATAAAAATGTATCCGGGTACTAAGTGCTCACTTAACATGCTAAATAATTTAAACGAATGTCTTTAATTATAGTAAGTTGTAATAATAACAATTGAATGAGTTTTTCTGCATTTCATCGAGTAAAATTATGAACTATCAGAAGTTTTACACCTAATTTTAACATAAACACCTTCTTTATGAAAATTAGGTGTAAAACAGTTCATACGTCGATGAAATTGTTATTGCAGGTCTTTCAAAAATATATGGACCTATACCAAACAAAGGAGTAGGTGTGTAATGCTTTGAAACGTTATATTCACATGAAACGCGAAGTTGTGATAAATAACTTATCCTTGCATTTTGCCTTGAGAATGAGCCTCTTGGGACTTGGAACAATTGTTTTTAGTTAAGTGTTGTGATTAAGTCCAATTTTCTCCTAAACTATTACAGCTGAACCTTTTAAATATAGGAAAACGTTTCAATAATCATGGCAAGTTCCATAACTGTAACTTGTATATGATTATATTTCTTGTCCTCCTGATATCTCCTTAACATCTGTAAGGAATTTCATGAAACTTTAAATTTAATTGTTCCCCGCATAAGCGTGACCACTAGCGTATTTGATTGGCGATCGGAAGGTCATAAGTTCGAACACCACTAGTGCAATAAATTGCCGTAACATTCCTCTGAGCTACTGCTTCTGCTGTGCTACAACTACTGCTACTGCTACTGCTTCTGCTACTTTTACTGCTACTGCTACTGCTACTGATACTACTGAGCTACTGCTACTGCTGAGCTACTGCTACTGATACTGCTGTGCTACTGCTACTGATCAGTTACTGCTACTACAGTTACTGCTACTACTATGCTACTGCTACTGCTCAGCTACTGCTACTGCCAGCTACTGCCACTGCTAAGCTACTGCTTACGCTACTGCTTACGCTACTGCTTACGCTACTTCTACCGCTACTGCTGAGCTACTGCTACTGCTACTGCTGTGCTACTGCTACTGCTACTGCTACTGCTGTGCTACTGCTACTGCTACTGCTGTGCTACTGCTACTGCTCAGCTACTGCTACTGCTACTGATACTGCTACTGCTACTGCTACTGCTGTGCTACTGCTACTGATACTGCTCAGCTAATGCTACTGCTGTACTACTGCTACTGCTACTGCCACTGCTAAGCTACTGCTTACGCTACTGCTTACGCTACTTCTACCGCTACTGCTGAGCTACTGCTACTGCTCAGCAACTGCTACTGCTACTGCTGAGCTACTGCTACTGCTGTGATACTGCTACTGCTGTGATACTGCTACTGCTAAGCTACTGCTACTACTTAGTTACTGCTACTACTACTGCTGCCACTGCTAAGCTACTGCTACTGCTCAGCTTCTGCCACTGCTAAGCTACTGCTACTGCTTAGCTACTGCTACTGCTGCCACTGCTAAGCTACTGCTACTGCGAAGCTACTGCTACTGCTTAGTAACTGCTACTGCTACTGCTACTGCTGCCACTGCTAAGCTACTGCTACTGCTGTAGTACTGCTACTGCTCAGCAACTGCTACTGCTAATGCTACTGCTGTGATACTGCTACTGCTGTGATACTGCTACTGCTAAGCTACTGCTACTGCTGAGCTACTGCTACTGCTACTGCTAAGCTACTGCCACTGCTAAGCTACTGCTAGTGCTGTGCTACTGATACTGCTGAGCTAATGCTGTGCTATTGCTACTGCTACTCTGTGCTACTGCTACTGCTGTGCTATTGCTTCTGCCAACTTCACGTTTTATAATTTTGCTATAATTTCAGTCAGTCAGTAAAACGAATGCATAGTACATGTATCCTTGACTAATCTCATAAACACCAAAGAAAATATAATAATGAAAAATATAAATACCACTTAACAAAAAAGAAGATGTTATATATTGATAGTTCATTTTCTTAACCTCATTTTTTTGTCCACAGTGTACAGCCATAACAACTGTAAATCTTAGAGAAACTATAAATGATGAACAAATGGGTTCAAAGTTCGGTGCAACGTTGGAAGCAGTTGATCTTACAGGTGATGGTCTTGACGAGTTGCTCGTCGGTGCGCCACTTTATACGGGCGAAAGACCAGAAGAAGGTCGAGTGTTCGTGTACACTTCATCAAAAGAGGTATGACTTCGTTTATTAAGTAACTGTCAAACCGGCTGATGCAGACATCGAAAAATTCTCTAGGCAACAATTATATCCACCGACTACGTTACTTATTGTAACTTTTAGCGTTGGAAAATATTACCAGTTAATACAGCATTTTTATGCTGCATTGTACATACAATAGGGTCGTTCTAACGATCTTTTAGATGAACTTGATTAACACGTTATCCATTGGTCGTAACAAAATGGCGTATGTTTGCAGGTCCGATCGGATTTTGTATGTTAAAGGTACAATAAACTACTCATACGCCTTCAGTAAAGTTCGGGATAGTCTTAAAATCGAACCTTTTTTTATTAAATGCAGCCAGTCGTCTGAATACGAGAAATTGAATCACTTACGCATCAGAACTTCTGACTGTTTTTTATTCAACAGTAAAAGACAGGGAGACATTTGAAATAATCAATCAATAAAATGATAGAGTAAGTGCTATGATTTAAAGATAAACAATGTATTTTAGTCACAGTCAAGTATGCCGGTTATGTGCGGACCTATAGGTGTTCTGTCTGGTGGTGCTAATGTGGCTTCGTTACAAGGAAATACATCTTTTGCTCGCTTTGGTTCATCAATAGTTTCTGTGGGTGACCTTAACCTTGACAGCTATAATGGTAAGTCATGCACACTAACATACTTTATCGTGTATAGCAAGTCTATAAATAGTTCAATTTGAAGATTGTTTCGTTTAAAAAAAGTGGACGTAAAGATGATATTACACACTTTAGTAGTGGACATTAAGAGAAAGTGCAGTACCAAACAATCACTACGCTTTCTGGCACACATTTTGAATTGTCCCTCTTTTACATTTGAGCTTATTTTTGTTCTAAACACAACTCGATTATTATTCAATGTATAAACTTGATACCCCACACAGGTACTAGTATATTTGTCAATAAAAGGAAATGCGCTGTCAAAGAATAATTACCGTGCCTGTCTATTTTTTTTTTTTACAAATTTAATCCGTTAAACATAATCGAAGACTTTGAAACGAGGGCGTTAGTCCGGGGATCTTCCATCGTTTCCTTTTTTGATAACAAGACAAAATGTTGGGTACACATGACCATTAAAAGCTACTTATTCAAGGAGCTACAGGGATACACGTAATTCCATGAATGATAATTTCAGAACAAATAGAACCAACGGGTTTCAGCTGACTGATTGGACAGTTTATCTACATTTTAATCATATGTCACAAGCTCCAGGAACAGTTATCAATACGTAGCAATACTTTTGTAGTATATTGTATTCAATAGATATGTCACGTCATTTTAAAAGATTAATGCTTTTCCTGGCGCATGTAATGTTTCCGCAAACCCACATATGCTCTTTTTGTTTGAATAAGCAAAATTCGTTCTATTTTCAGATATCGCTATAGGTGCCCCGTACGAAGATGATGGCACTGGAGCCATCTATACTTACCACGGAATTGGCGAATGTGGATGTAAAATGGAAGACATGTTTGCTCAAAGGATCGCAGGTTTACAGTTGTATACTCGTCTAAAATAAAAGACGTATAAACAGTTTGTATGTGTAAATATCTATGACCCAAGCAATTTGACATTAACTGTTTGTCAATTACATTTCCATTTCTGTAGCATCTGAGAAGAAAGAGTTATATCCAATAGCTCAAGTATGGCTAAAGTAGTATACTCTGTCTACACAAATTTGACATGAGACCAGGATCTTAATCTGTGAAGTTAAAACAAGACGCCAGATCTTATTTCACCATTTTAAAACACATTATTATGTCTCGCACCTAGTGGTGGGGAGACATATTGAATTGGTGCTGTTTGTCAATCTGTTTGTCTCGAAAGTCTTTCGCGCAACTCCTCCTACACGCCTAGATTGATATTACTGAAAATTGGCAAAAATGTTGGGTACCAAAAGGATTTTTTCAGTTCGTCGGCATTTTTCAGTTTAGTAATTCTTAGCGAGGCTATTGTCCCTTTTCATTAACCCTTACCCTAGGTTTGTCCGCGCAATTAGGCGGATTTCAACCAAACTTCACATGAATGATGAGTGCCAGGCCTTGTTATGCATATCAAAGGTATCTTTGTGGTATCAAATCTTTGTAGGCCATTTGAAAATAAGCTATCGGATAATTCTTTTTCGAAGGCCATTTGAAAATAAGCTATCGGATTATTCTTTTTCGAAGGCCATGAGAAAATAAGCTATCGGATTATTCTTTTTCGAAGGCCATTTGAAAATTAGTCATCGGATTCTTTTTTCGAAGGCCAAATGAAAATAAGTTATGTTTCGAATTAATTGTAATTCATGAAACACATACCTGTCTATCCTACAGTGTTAAGTGGTTGGAGATATAGGTTGCTCATGTGAAAAACAAGCTCTAGTCTAGCCTTAATTACCACGATGCATGACGAACGTGGAAATATACCACAATCGTTTTAGTTTGTATTTTGATGACAAAGTTTTTTGGGTAATTGTGTTTTATTCAAAATAGCAATTACATTAACAGCATATTTTTGTATTTGTAGGACGAGATGTAGACCCGGGTATTCGTACATTTGGTTGGAGTATTTATGGAAATGAGGATATTGACGACAACAGTTTTCCAGGTAATCTTTTTTCATAACATCGTTATCTTTTCCTATAAGGACAGGCTCAATTTGTTAAATGTATCGCTAACTTTTTATTGAACTATTAATAATAACTCGATTGTTTGACATTATATCACTTTATAAGTATACCCTACTGGTATAAAAATGCTGCAATGGAATGATATTAGAATAACCTTTCAGATATACTTTAAATATTTACTGTTTCAGATATTTGTTGTTTTAATTCATTTCCCGGATAAAAGTCCCCTCTGTCTGTTTTAAGGAATTTATCACAGATAGTAATATCTGTTTTAGAGGTACATGTAATAATCGTCCAATAAACCACGAATTGGAGTTCTGACGTGCATTAATAAACCACGACGGCAGTGGACCTGAGTGGTTTATAACTACATTGTAAGCAGCTGAACGACAAAGCATTTTGTATAAGACGATGAACAACGCTTAACGGATATTCTTGCGATTCTAACATAACTAAATTTCCTAAAAAAAAATAGAAAAAACAACGTGCCATATTTTAAGCGGACATTTATTATTGCGTCATGATGCCCAATTTGTATGGAACGCCAAATCTAAATATACTCAAATATTTGAAGAGGTCTCTAAAGAATTGGAGAGCTCTCTAATTCAATTAATGATATTAAAATTTGATTTAAAGCCCACAAAAATGAATTGAAGAGCTCTAAAATCAAGTAAGTGATATAAAAAATAAAGATGTATTTCAGCTGTTTTTAAGAGCTCTGTAATTGAATTGAAGACGTCTCTAATTGATTTCAAGACCTCTCTAATTGTTTTAAAGCTCGCTACAAATTAAATTGGAGAGGGGTGGAATTCAAATAGAGACCTCTCTAAATCAATTTGAGCGCGGCAAAATTCAATTTTAGATATCTTGAATCCATGCAAAATGTACATATACTCACTCATTTGAAGAGGTCTTTAAATATTTGGAGAGCTCTGTAAAATATTTGGAGAGGTCTATAAATCAATTAAAGACATCAAAAATTCGTTTGTAGCGCGGTTTAAATCCATTGATTTGGAGACAACTATAATTCAATTGAAGATGTCTCCATTTGAATTGGAGACCTCTATTATTGTTTTACAGCACGCAAGAAATGAATTAATGATATCAAAAATTGTTTTTGAGCGGTCTATAATTGAATTGTACCGCGCTTCAACTGTTTTATTTGAGAGCTCTCTATTTCAAGGTTGGTAATGAATTGTGATCAACAATATTGAAGCGCGGTACAATTAAATAAGAGACCTCTCTAAATCAGTTTTTGATACCATTAATATATTTCTTGCGTGCTGTAAAACAATTCAATTGGAGACCTCTTTAATTGATTTATAGATGTCTCTATACCAATGGATTTGAACCGCACTACAAGCAAATTTTTGATATCTTTAATTGATTTGTAGACCTCTCCAAATATTTTACAGAGCTCTCCAAATAGTTAAAGACCTCTTCAAAAACTTTAGTATATATCGATTTGGCATGCATAAACATCGAATTCAAGATATCTAAAATTGAATTATTTCACCGCGCTCAAATTGATTTAGAGAGGTCTCTAATTGAATTCAAGATCTCTATAAATTAATTTGTAGCGAGCTATAAAACAATAAGAGATGTCTTCAAATTTATTAGGGACCTCTTCAATCCTATTGCAGAGCTCTTAAAAACAGCTTAATTACACCTTTATTTTTTATATCTTCAATTGAATTGGAGAGGTCTACAATTAATTAATTGCACGCTTTAAATCATTTTTTGACATCAAAAATTGACTTGGAGAGCTCTCCAAATATTTTACAGAGCTCTTTATTACAATTACTGCACGCTATAATTATTTGGAGATATCTCTAATTGAAATTGAGACCTCTAAAATTATTTGAAGAGCTCTTCAAATATTTAAAGACCTCTTCAAATAATTATTTAAGGATATGTAGATTTGGCGTTCCATAAATTTGACGTCATTCATGACGTCATAACGGATCGAGCATCAAGACGCTGGTAATTACAGATTTTAAGATTGTCACAACTGTTTTCCTTCTAATAAGTTTAACTGACAAACAAGTTAGAATAATACTTTATCTGTTTCAGATTATGTTCTTAAAAATCGGAAAAAATCGTAGTGTCCTGAGAACTACAATGAAACAAAACAATAAAAACAAGCGAAACCCTTACTAATATCTAACATTAAATTACACCAACCAACACCACACATTCATCATCATGTGATCAAATAAACATGGCAAAACTCTTTCTCATAAATAACAACTGAATCTGAAATAAAGCGGACTTGGTTGTTATATGTGTTTTAATGTAAAGTATGAACACTTAATTAGATCTAGTTGTCAAGTAGAATTCCTTGCCCAAACGCAGAATGTACAGAATGAGGGAACCTATTTCATGTTTTGCCTGATTTGTTACTTAATAAGTTTGAAATAAATGGTCACTTGTATTGAGACAAATTTGACGACTAGAGTTGCTGAAAATAACACCTGATCGAAAGGGATATGCTTATAAACAACTCCAAACTGATATCGACTAAACATTCCTCCAACATTTAAACGGAGATTGACTGAATGAATATTTATACCACAATCTAACTTGATATTGAATGAACATCATCTGAACAGTTTGAACTGATATTGAGTGAACATGGCCTTATAACGACTTAGGATATAGCGAAAAAAAACGGATATAAGGAACAAATTTTCTGTGCCCGAGGTTTTTTTCTTTTTTTATTATTATATATTTTATATATGGATATAACATACTCCGGATTTGAAGAACGAATTTTAACTTTTAACAGATCTTGCTGTCGGAGCTTACGAAGCTAACAAAGTTGTAATGTTGAGAACAAGACCCATTGTAAATGTAGAAGTGGAAATCAAGATGTCACCGAACCCAATACCACTAAATGGATCATTAATAAGCTGCTCAACGGATAAAGAATCACTGTGCTTCGAAGTCACCGTTATGTTTGCGTTTAGTTCTATAGGAAATAGAAATGGAAACGTCAATGACATAAGTAAGTATGGTGCACACATGTAGTATATATAACAGATGTCACTCATATTTTTATCCGTTTAGAAAATGCACGCTTTATTTAGTGTAAACATATAACGCAGTTTATATTTGCACTCATATATTATTGAATGATGTATAATTTATTGTTTGTTTAGTTAGCCCTGGAGGGATCGTGGGGAGTGGAGTTGCTCTTTCCGCTACTTGATTCCTAGCGGTATTAAGTGTCCTTTAGCTTCTTCATAACTAGCCTCTTTTTCGGACCACAGATTAATTTTTGTTAGTATTTCAGAGAAGTTTTTATTTTTCTTAATTTCTCTCTCCGCTTTCCTCCCCACCACCCGCCTTGTTTTTTACGTGTTTCTTTAGTCTTGTATGATTGTAGTTCATTTTTGTGGACGGACCTTTTGCCGTCCAACTTTCTGTCTTCAATACCATTATACCATTTTCTAGTTATATATAAGTTATATATTTTTACACTTTGATTTCAAATAAACCCGTCTGGCATGCCCATGCCAGACATATTCAATCCATATGTTGTTGTACGGTTTTATTTACCCCTTTTGTGACAGAAATAAACTGCAAAGGCTTGGAGGCGCAAATATAAAATACTTTATTCATTAGAGAGGAATAAAGAAACTACACAATTTGACAATATGCGAAAAACCATGGCACATACAATGAATCCAAATTCCACGAAAACAAGTGGAATTAAAACAGATTCAGAAAAAAATGTATTAACAACACGTAAAATAAATGTAAAATGGTTTTAAATGCTAAAAAAGACGCTTTGATAATGTTTTTTGTTTTAGCACTTGCATGGACCCTTGAATCCGACACTGTACACAAAAACAAGGAAGGTTGGAGCCGAGTCGAATTTAGAGGCACCGACGGCCAAGGAACGTGGACGGAAAATATTACACTGTCCAGCAGCAGTAACCGAATGTTAACAACACAGTACATTATAGATGTTAAGGTGTGTTATGAGATGCAAAACGTAACATTTCTTTGAAAGTACAATCATGCCTATACAACGCCAGAACAGTAGTGAAAGCTTGTTTTGAAAATATCGGGTCTTATTATGTCTTCCTAAGGACGAGACAAATATTTCCTCTTGCCTTATTATGTCTTGCAGGATTAGATCCGAACTTGTAAAAAACGTAGGTTTGAAAACTATGTCAAAGGTCAAGGTAAGAGGGACATATCAATAATAAAGTATCTTGTCTAGGCTTTATTTGCTAAACCAGTCAGACTTAAGCTTCTTTTCTTTACATAAACGTACATATTCCTTTATGGGACTCATTTGGTTTACATGTTTCAGTTTTAGTTTACACGAACAGGTTTTGGTAAGTTATTGAACTTAGTATTTAAGCTTATTTTGAAGTATAAATAGTTTTTGTGTGTTTTGGACATTAAATCTATAAAAGTATTAAGGTTTAAGAGCAATAAGAAAGTTCAGTTCAGTGCTTTCTGACAATATTGGACGCTTTTTATCGGTGCATTTATTACACTACATATATGCTTATCTAGAGGTACAGGGGTAAACCAGAGCCAAAAGATGCATGGACGAAAGTGCGAATGGAAGGTAGCTATGAATTAATTCCGACAAGTGGAGATAATTTCGCAGTCTTAGATCCGATAATTAACAAAGATGCTAAAAGAAAAATCACTGAATATGTAAGTACAATTACGGATACGAGTTTTGATAGAACGGGTCGCTGCCCTTGTATTTATTGTCAGCCATAGTGCACGTAATATTTGTAAAACACGATCGTATCTTTATCCTTAATAGAACGTAATGTAATATACATTTTTTGTATGACGTAAGATAAACGTACATTTATTACAATAAAATCGAATATAAACATTTTTCTCGTACGATTTCAATGCAGCTTTAGCAAGCAAAACTTTTAGATATAAAAATGAACTCGTTTGAGTCATTTATCCAAAAAAAATCACAAATTGTCAGAGATAACGTTGAAGTAATTCAATTTGTGGATTGTGTTCAGTGCGAGCCGCACCAGTGCCATGGCACTGGTACCGTTAAGCAAAACACACAAAATCCTCATTCCACATTCAGTATTAGAACTTGACATAAGAATAAATCTGTTTTTTATGTTTTAGATTGAGTTTGATAAGAAATGCGACAGTATCAGCACATGCACTTCAAATCTGCAGCTTAAAGTGGATATGTTTATGATAAAGGAAGGAGTTACACCTATGAAAGTCGAAGAAGACACAGTCATATATGTTGATGCTGCCAATTTGTTAGAGGTGATGTATCAGTGTTTGGAAATATGATGTTTAAGTCTTCCTGCATTTGTATTTCAGACTTTATCGTAGTTAAACATGCGCTAGAAGGAACATAGGCTTCTTCTGGATAAAATTAATGTTTTTAAGATGTAATGTATGTCTTACTTTCCTTGTACTATACGTACAATCAGACTATGTTTAATAATAAAATGACACAATAGTGCAGGTAGAAACAAAAAAAAGTTTCCAATTTCAGAAACTACATAACACGGCACTTAGCATAAACTACAACTCATGAAATGTCTTTATGTCAGATGTATAATAAACCGAGAGGAAAAATGGATAAAATCTGTTAAAATTACCTACAGGTTTAAGTTTATAATATTTTCATACAAAAAAAACCCTCAATAGTCATTCTCATAATTATAGATTACAGCTGATGTCATGAATCTTTTGAACTCGTCCTACAGAGCAAACTTAACCGGGAAAGTAGATGCTCTAACCAAAAGAGATGCTTTGTAAGTATTCATTGACCTTAAAACAAAAATACGCATAATTAATACTAATGATTTAGATGTGGTCTGGGTGTTTTAGAGACAACTTATATAAGGGAAATTATTCAAATTTACAGTCAGAAATATATAAAAGAAATGTGAAAAAAAAACCGGAACATGAGTTAGCAAGTCATCCATTCGGTCGGTCGGTCTGTTGTTGCCGTGTATACACTTCATCACTTTCATTTCAAAGGGGTGTATGTTTTTGTGTATTCACCTGGTCCATATGTCTTGAACCTCTTGAGGAATGTTTTTGAAACTTGGATCAAAGATGTAGCTCATCAAGACCCATGGAGAACCCATGATCAAATACAGCAAGCTAGGTATACCGCCGGGGAGTTGGTGTTTCATCTCCAATGTACATTAAATGTAATATTTCCTTCATCCGAGGAAGTGTTTTCATGAAACTTGAAAGTCTCTTTCATGCCGTTTCATAGAACTTGGAACAAAAGTACTTTTCTGTGCATACAAGGTTTCAACCTCACCTGTACAAGGTCAAAGTAATTAGTTGTTCGTGTTTGCTCAATATCTTTGAACCACTAGAAGGACTTTTATGAAATTAAGTATACAATGAAGACAAGGTCAAGATTAGTGGTCAAAAGTCATAAGACTATATCGCCTTAATCCCTTTAAACATTTACATGAAAATAAGGTCAGATGTTCAGATTATTAATAAGACTGGTTGAAACTGTATCAAAATTAAGCTCATGTCAAAGTCACAACTGAGGATAAAATGTCATGAAACTATTTCCCTTAAGCCCCTTGAGGGAGATTTATGAAACATGGGAAATTGTTAACCATATCGAGATGATTTTCATACAGTTTATTTTACTTATCTTGGTTCAATGTCAAGGTCACACTTGGGGATAAAAGTATGTGACATAATTGTGTGTCCACTTTGTTACTCTTTAAACACGTACTTGACTTCAAATGGTCATTTTACAAACATCAATCATGTTATAATTGAGGTTAGCTTAATTTGAAAAAAAAAATTCTTGTGACAAAGTAGGGTTGCAGGTGATAGTTAAATTAAAATCAAGGATAATTTTGTTGGTGAAAAGAAAAAAAAAAAACTAAAATATATTTCTCAATACATGTACATTATCAAAGCTTTTGCTTTAGCCTAATGGAGAAATACTTCTTAATTTTCCAATTTAATGTCATGTTTTTAAAGCATATTGACTAACCCGTTTTTCATTGTTTTGCGCACAAAGAGAAATACAGTTAATAAATTGTTTTTTTTTCATGCAGACCGAATTATGGTTTGGTTGGAGCAAGCTGCAATGAGAAGTCGCCGCACCAAACAAGCACGGACATATCATGTACTGCAGACAGTAAGCTTGACAGAAATGAAAATATGAAGATCAAGATGTATTTTGACATATCTAGACAGCGTCTCATACCTAGCTTAAACATGGACAAAATGAAAGAGTTTGTGAATGTGAGTATAAATGATTTATTCTATGGTTTTCGGTGGTTTATCGAAATATAACGGTGAATTATATTTTGATAAACTCACTGTCCACGCAGTGAAATTATCAAAATATGTTACCCGGATTAACGTCAAAAAGTATACCGAACGTAATGAATGCCGGAAATCATATGAGACGATGACGTCGTTAAAATGACGTCATAATTGCGATGCTTTCTGGTGAAGTTTCCCGCTTTTTTCGACATTTTATTGAATTAAACTCAACAAAAGTAGAGTTTTAGACATAAAATAAACAGAAAAATGTTGGTATCGATGTCATATCACGATAATTTCACTCGTGAACACCAAAAGTAGTTATTTTCACTCGTGGCTGCGCCACTCGTGAAAATATCACTTTTGGTGCCCACTCGGTGAAATTATATCGTGATCTTACATCCAAACCAACAATTATCCTCTATATATTTACTACGGGTGTCGTTAGCCTTTCAGAAAGTTTGTTACTATATCAAAAAAGCACGGTTTCAACTTACTCGTCTCGATATAACACCAGTGTTTCAGATTTTACGGCACACATAGTAATATTATAACTGTCATGAATGATAAGTATTCCATAGCATAGTAGTTAAATTCTGATTACATACAGTGGAGATTGAATATGCGCACGAGTAATCAAATTTACAGTTTATTAATTAGTTCGTCAATACAATACATGTATGTATCATTGATATATGTACAATATATAATGCTATCAAAATTATTTTCAAATAGGAAACAATTTAGAGTTAGAATATACCTCGTCTTGGGCATTCATGGTATAGTCATGGAAATACTGTATCTAATGATGTTACTATCACAGGATTGTAATTCGCATCGTCATAGCCAAATTTTGATTACTGTCATGCACTGTTATAGTCTATTATATTGATGGCTTCAAGGTATAAATACAAACAATGTCAAATCAAATCCTGAGCTCCATACTTTACTTAACATCACATTCTCGTTAAGTTAAATGGGAATACCTGTGTTTTAATATGTATTTATTTAACAGATTCTATTGCCTATAGTATTATAATTGTTGTATCATTTTTAAATTACATTTGTATCACTTTTGAATTAGAAAATTGTAGTAATTCCTACTCCTTTTCATCCACTGTTTCAGATCTCCTTTAAAGCAGACCAGGCCAACAAGGATGTGAATTCTGATAACAACAGTTTTGAAAAAAGAATTAGAGTGCAACTAAAATATGAAATACATATAGAGAAGGAGTAGGTATTATTTTACCTTGTACTTGTACCTTTGTACATATTCTGATCTGGACGAAGTGTAATATTCTGATATATGACTGCAAATAGTATGTAATAATTAAGTGATGTTTAAATTAAAGACGATGGATGTGTTTACATTTTATCAAGACGAACGCTTTAACCTTCATCATTTATCCACAGCAAAGAGTCATCCGACCAAATCAGATACAAAGCTGATTCGGCCAGTACACGAATGATAACTGTTACTCATCGATATAACATAATCAACGAAGGTCCGAGTTTCGTTCCAAAGACATACGTCAATATAACTGTTCCGCTGTCAAAGGGTGATGTAGAATTTGCTGTCATCAAGGTAAATGCGTTATAGAGTTACACAGATAAGAAGATGTAATATTTATCAGTATAAAACGCAAACGGAGGGATAGGTACATATACTAACTACTGGTTGTAGTCGTATATTGAGTAATGAAAATAAGTAATTGAGAAACACAAGAACAAACTATATGCTGAAGATATCTATCAGAGCTTGAAATTTTAATTTTATTAAGACCGATAGAATTGGTAACATATTTTCTACCTATGTAGTTAATAGTTTAAATTGAATCTTTTTGCAAACAAAATACATCTTGAATACATGTACAGTTAAACATTTCTGACGAAATAAAATGGGTACAGTTTGTGCTATGATAGCATTGAAGATATTTGGCGTATACACTGCAATTACAGAATATGCCTGAAAAATGTAAAGTCCGCACTGAGGCAGCGATTATTCAGACAACTCTGGGCCCGACTACGCAAAAAACAACACGATATTCTATTCAGCCGGAGACAGAAGTAGGTACGTATCGAATACTTTACTACAAAACAGATATTGAGAACTATGCAGAAGGAGACACAAGTATATCTGTAGGCTTTATCAGATTGTATAAATAATTGTACTACATGTAAGGAACTACTGGTAAGGTCAAATTGCAATGCTTGTCTAAATATAAGGTAATACTACATTATGCAATTCATTTCTTCATGTTCAACCGCAGGAGTTTTTCTGCCTTAGAAAATAAAGCCTGTTGTTATGAACAAAAGCTAAATGTGTGTTATGTGCTTAAAGAGCGGAGTCAAAGAGAAGCTGAAAAAGAACCAAAAACTGCTAAGAGCACAGGAGAGAAAACAGGTGAAACTGCCAAACACAAAAACATAGTAAGTTTAAATTACCTCAATTAGTTAATTGACTTAAGTCATCAAACTATAATAATTTAATTTTACAGAAGCAAAAGGAGGATTTGAGAGTTATAGATGTAGCAAAATGTATCATTTTTTAAGTTCGGGTATCAGTATACCATAACGTTAGAAATCTTAAGTTAAGGGAAAAGGGCAGTTTGTATACCCCCGAAACGAACTTTGGGGGGTTTTTAGGAGTCACCCGGTGGTTGGTCGGTCGGTCGGTCGGTCAATCGGTCGGGCGGGCGGTCGGTTGGTCGGTCGGGCGGTCGGTCAGGTGATCTGTTGCATTTTCCTTGTCTGGAGTATAACTTGAAAACTACTAGTTGGAATTCAATACAACTTTGTACAATGGTCAAGCACATTGAGGAAAGTGCAGTGCACAAGAACCATATTTCCATCTTGACTCATTACAGAGTAATTGCCCTTTGTTACTTTTCCTTGTCCGGAGCATAACTTGAAAACTACTAGTTGGAATTCAATATAACTTCATACAATGGTCAAATACATTGAGAGGAAGTGCAGTGCACATGAACCATAACTCTTTCTTGACTCATTACAGAGGTATTGCCCTTTCTTATTTTTCCTTGTCCGGGGCATAACTTGAAAACCACCGGTGAAAAAAAAAAACACCCTTCAACTGGTCAATACTCGGGACGCACAGAACCATAATTTTCTTAACATTACAGAGGTATTGCCCTTTTTTTTTTTTTTTTTCCCGGCCCGCTTGAAAACTACTGGTTGGAATTCAATACAACTTCATACAATGGTCAAATACATTGAGAGGAAGTGCAGTGCACATGAACCATAACTCTTTCTTGACTCATTACAGAGTTATTGCCAAGAACAATGTCTCTTTTAGTTTTTTTTACCTTGTATTTTGTCACTACGAACTTCCTCAGTTTATAAAGCAGTCTTTTGGAGGTATTAATCACATTTAGTGATAAGTCTAGTTGTGTTTATTTTTTCAATCAGTTAACTATCATGCTTTTTTCATCGACATGTTTATTTTAAAAAAAATGGTTTCTAAAAGTAATTTAAATTACAGATTTATGAACACTTGACTACAATCATTGACAATGTTTATGTGTCTATGATTTGGTTACAAAGGTTACACGCTTCGCCATCTTACTTAAAAAAGGGTTGACGATTCGTCACTGATCTGTTTCATATTGCCCTAGAAACAAATGTTTACTGAAATAATCTTTAGATATTCAGTTTAAAGGGTTCCGCTTTGTAAATACAATTGCACTGCTTCTTTTTTTACTTAAAGTAAACAGTGAACTGTGAAAAGAACAGCAAAGTTAACAATTACGTTAAAAGATTATTTTGACGTTCAAGACCTCATGCTTGAGGTTTCTTTAAATAGTGTTAATTGTAAAGGAAATGTACCTTTAATAACTTTAACATTACATTATATCTATAAAATATAAGATGTTGCGATTTGGTAGATGTGACATATATACTCGTAATCTCTTCTTAATGAATGGACGGTATATTCACTTTAAATGTAATAAATTTACAATCGGTAATATATGCATATTTCAGACCTGCGCTGAATATACGTGTGCAATAATTGAATGCAAAGTCCTTAACCTTGAAGATGAAGAATCTATCACTATTACAATGGATGTATATGAGAAAGAACTTGCAAAGGAAAAGGTATAAAAATGTTTTCTTTAAACACACGATATATGTAACAAAATAATGAAGCTATCACTTATAAAGCCTTCAGTCAAACAATATTTGAGTCAAAAGTATGTACAATAAATACAAAATATACATGCAGACAAAAATCAACCTGTCCTTTCGCCAATTTTTGTTTTTTACATATTAATTTATTTTCTACTGCGAAACAAGTTCATAAAACTTGTGTTAATCGCTCACGACACTGACTCACTCTGGATACTAACAACTTTGCAGATTGCTCAGGCGGGATCGAATCTAGGATTCTCCGACCCTAAAGCTTTACCACTGTACCTTAGCAGCTTAGATTCGTTATCTTCACTAGACAGCACAGTATTTTATATAAGTCAGATAATTGGTCAGCACCTCACTTATAACGCTAAATACAAATTCATACATGTATCGGAAACTGAATAGGTGATGAAGTGTCATTAGAGCCGATACGAAGTATATATTGTCACACTTGTCCATCCGTCGTTCCGTCTGGTCGCACACGACAAATAAATCACATAATCTTCATTCCGTAAGAAATAAAAACGTGTAAATAAGTAATAAGTCCCAAGCTTAGTTATGCATATTATTAGAATGTTACACCTGATATATTTCATTGAAGTATTGTCGTACTGAAATATTTAGACATACATATGAAGTGTAGACTGGGATGTTTTTGGTCGTTCCATTTCTCGGCAACCGCCGACTGAGAGTGATGTACAAAGTATAATTGAGCATATTACAGGCATGTGATGCTGGTAAAAGTGTTTGTATATATTTTCTTGAAACTTCTTACATGTTGTCCGAAAAGCAACCATAACAATCAGCGTGCCGTGCTCTTATTCCTATACCGTGTCAATGCCGGAAGAAACTGATAGCAAAAGGGCAGTGCAACTGTGTCAATACTGCATCTGAGGTATTCATCACCTTTAGAGGCAGCTTTTATAGAAATACTTATCACACATGTATTTCATATTCAACTTGATTGTTAATAAAAGTGTTGATTTGTGTTGTATAAACAGGAAATAGATGTTCTATATGCTACTAATGCTACAGTCACAGATCCGGTAATATGGTATGGAGGTAAAGTTGTTCCATGGGAAAAAACTGTTTATGCTGAGGTAATATTCGAATCATTGCATAAAACACGAATGTGTTATATAATAATACTTCACGATTTCACGATTTCCAAATTTCTCGCCCAAAGCGTGAACTCATAAACTAACGAACTCTTGTACTCGTGAAATCGTGAAGTTCAATACTTCACGATTTCACGATTTCCAAATTTCACGCCCAAAGCGTGAACTCCTGAAATCGCGAATTCTTGTACCCGTGAAATCGTGAAGTTCAATACTTCAATACTTCCTGAAATCGCGATTTCACGATTTCAATATTTCAATTATTCAATATTTCACAACTTCATAAATTCACGATTTCCATATTTCAATTATTCATTAATTCAAGATTTCAATATTTCATTATTTCACAATTTTAAGAATTTTCGATTTCATTGAAATACTTCATGATTTCTACTTCACGAATTCTTACTCAGAAATCGTGAAGTCTTGAAATTGAAATGTCACCACCGGTCTTTCGTATAAGAGGTTTAGAATCCTGCATATATGCACTTGTTTTTGTCCAGACTCTAAATCTGTGATATATTGATGGATTTTAAAATAATTTGGAAAAAAATATTCAGAAAATAGAGATATAAAGTGCTGTGTGCAAGTACGGGGTCCACCATTTGAAGTTCAATGTGACTGTGGGATACCGCTTTGAGGCCATTCGTCACTGGTGAGGGACAGCTCTTGTCCATTCTCAAAAAAAAAACTTTGAGGTTGTGAACTTGAATCATGCGTAAATGTTTATATTCTTTCACAATAGTTTTAAATAAAAGTTAGTTAAACACTTACCAAATCACAATAAGCATATACTATTGATAAAACCACTTGCTGTATGTAGCTTTTTATTTTTCCAGGTATGGACAACTTTTGTTGTTGATACAACGACTGTTGTATCAGAAGTTGACATATGGGTTATTATCGGCAGTGTATTGGGAGCACTTGCGTTGCTTATAATAGTCATCGTTATACTGTGGCGGGTAAGATATACTTCAAACGTCAAAACATGCTTTCACGAATCGGTAGATACGTGTTTGCACTGCTGTTTTGTTATATGCATTTTACTATGTAGTTTAATTTGTTTCCATCAGTTTCTCTTGGCAGTTACTTCTTCATACACGAGAACCACTAAGCTGAGTTTAAGTAATAGTTTGCTTCATAATAACTAGGTTGCCCCTAAAGTGTTTTCTATACGTATGTCTGTTTTGAAATTAAGCAATGTAAGATATTGCTTCTATATTTGTAATGACTTATGACCAAATATTTTTATACCCCCGAACACATAGTGTTCGGGCATACTGGATTTATCTTATCTGTCTGTCCGTACGTCTGGTCGGATGTCTGTAGACGGTATTCTGTGGATATAAAATATTCAAAACCCCTGGCCAGATTGTAATGATACTACACTGATCTTGGCTATTTTGTCGTAAGTAGAAAACTGCTAGATTGTGCAGTAAGATATATTTACTAGTAGATGGTACACGTTGCTCGATTTCTATTTCTGGTGAAAACAAATTCACTGAAAATAACACATTATAGAACAATTAGTCATGTAAAAAGGTCCCAGTTTAAATTCTGTCGATCATATTTGTATATTTGAAATTATACGCTTCCGAATGATAAAGCGTTACACACGCTTTTGAAATTCCGATATAACACTATAGCATAGCTGTGCCGTTAAACAAAACACAAACAAGACTTTCAATAGAACTCTGCAAATTGCTCCCTACATTATAATTTCGTGGTTGATTCTAGAATGTAATTCACATTATAGTCGACTGCAAAGTATCATTTCGGAGAATTAATATTTTCACCTTAAATTGTGAGCGATCAAGTAGAGAGGTGAGTATTATTACCTCTGTTGTTCACTAAAATTGCAATACATGTAGTATACCTTTATCGATAAATGAATCAAATGCAAACTATTTTGAAACTACTTTCATATAATCATGCTATAAATTTATTTACAGTGTGGATTTTTCACCCGTAAAAAGCACAGCAAGGTGCAACAATGGAAGAGAGCCAGTTTGTACAATCGCAAAAGTGGGAGAACGTCTTCTGCCGAGAAACAACCGTACAACGCAATGGATGATACGGCAATGAATAGATAAATAAATATTGTATGAGAAAGTCTGACAATTACTATATTTTAATTCAGTGTCAGAAAGTGTGTTTAATATGGTCGTCAGTACAAACGAATGAGCAGTTTTAGTACCTTAACAACATTTGGATCTCATTAAGAATTATTGTGATGCAAATATTCTCGTACTGTCACATCAGCTGTTTGGTACTGAATAATTCTCAGGCAAGTAAATAAGGAAGACAAACAAGCACGACCAGATCAATCCATCCATCTGTTCTTTACTTTCAAATGGTCATTCTATAAACGATATGTATCAAACGCTTTGTACAGCCTTATACTATAGATGATCATATTTTTTACTCATACATAACGTATAATATAAAAATATATTCCGATATTCTCACTGTCCACTCAGTGAAAATGATCAATCATTCCTACCCGGTTTAACGTCAAAATGTATACCGAGTGTACTGAATTCCGGAAACAATACGACGATGACGTCGTTAAAATGACGTCATATTTGCTATGCTTTATGATTACGTTTGCCAACATTTTCGACATTTTATTGAAACAAACTCAACAAAAAAAAGAGTTTGAGACATAAAATAAACAGAGAAATTGTTGGTTTTGATGTACTAGATCTATCACGATAATTTCACTCGTGAACACCAAAAATAATTATTTTCACTCATGGCGGCGTCACTCGTGAAATATCACCTCTGTTGCCCACACGTGATATTACATCGAAACCAATAATTATCCTCTATATCACAAGTGCTTTTTCACTTTTCTATATTTCATGACATTATTTATACATAGTCTAGATATGTAAGTACATTTATGCTTATACAAAAGTTGTTATTTTTTACCAAATGAAGCATTTAATTGTCCATTTTTCTTTACTTTAATATTACAACAAAGGCTAACACGACCACAAATAACCTACATACATCTAGAACAAAATCTATTTAGGTTATTCTGCAATAAACCGACCTTGAACGACGCTGCACGCGCATCGTGTTTTTGCTCTTCAATTAACCCGACGTATAGAGGATCTTACATGGCACACTGTGGATGACTTGGGACAAAGCGGTGGGATCCAATGGATGACACATGTCCAGTTAACTTGATTAATGCTACGATACCATTTACACTGATTTTATTTACTGTTTTGTTGTTATTGTTTTGACATCATTAATCAAGAGAAACTGTGACGTCATTTATCTATAACCGTTACTAATATTTTTCGTAACTTGAACTGTCTTGCGAACCCTGAAAATTCGAACCATTTCTATAAATGAAATTCTTGTTAAATTAAAGCTTTTTCTTTCTTATGAGACTTTAGTTTACATAAAATAAAAATCTGAATCACCGTGTATATGTAGATCTACATCTTTCATGACAGAAAGCCACACTTCGATGAAAAAAGTTATCTCACGCTTCAAATAAGTCGTGTTAGAATCGAAATAATAAGTATCCAAGTTTGGTTTATGGTAGAATAACCCTCGTTTGTCGTTCTTATGTGTAATAATATATCACTCTAGCCTACGGCCTTCATGATATATTCTTGCGCATAAAAACTCCAACCTCGGTTTTTCCTACGATAAACCAAACATAAATACATATTATTTCTTAATTCTAACACGACCAGCGAATAACCAACATACATGTAGAACGAATCAAATCTATTTGGGTTATTCTGCAATAAACCGACATTGAACGACACTGCGTGTGCATCGTGTTTTTGTTGACTGTTCAATTTACCCAACGTATCGAGGATCTTACATAGCATACTGTAAATGACTCGGGCAAAGCGGGACGATCCGTCCAGTTAACAAGATTTATGTTACGATATCATTTACATTGAATTCATTTACTGTATTGTTGTTGTTATAATTTTTGTTTACACAGTTACGTCATTTATCAAGAGAAACTGTGACGTCATCTATCTATACTCAGTACCAATATTTTTCGTAACTTGAGCCGTTATTGCGTACCCTGAAAATTCGAACAATTTCGATCAATGAAATTTCTGTTACATTTACATGAAAATTATTAAAGTTTTTATTTTCTTATGAAACTGTAGTTTACGTTGATGAACAATCTGAAACACGCGATACATCTTTCATGGATGAAAGTCACGTTGAAATAGCGTCTTAACAGCGTTCGCGGGAGGAAACTTCAACGGCAAAATCTAGGTGCGTAGCACGCTGGTGTATGTTACGTTCGAAGAAAATAATTCTCTCATTTTCTTCAAATGTTGTTTCAAATAAGTCGTGCTAGAATCGAAATAATGAGTATACAAGTTTGGTTTATAGTAGAATAACCCTCGTTTGTCGTTCTTATGTGCAATAATATATCACTTAGGCCGTCGGCCTTCGTGGTATATTCTTGCGCGTATGAACTCCAAACTCGGGTTATTCTACGATAAACCAAACATGGATACATATTCTTTCTTAGATAACTTAGACTTGAGTCGAATGATGCTTTTAAAAAAAAAAATTTGCATGAAAGGAGTGAACAAAGTTCATTAGAACAAACTGATAATTATTCTAAATAAATAAGCGTAATATTTTTCAATTAATTGTTCTGTTTGTTTATCAGAGGTAGAAATATAATCTATATCTTCTTTCAGTATGTTGAACATGATAATAATTCATAAAATTACTTTTCATGTAAACACGGTAATTGACATTTTTTTACTATACAATTTATGGCTTTTAAAGAAAATTATGCTTGATTTATACTTACTTTAGTCTACATAATTGTATTGTACTACAACTTTATGATACAGATGTTTTGATTTATAGAAATTCAAAACGAAAGTGCCGCATTTTAGTAAAATCGGTACTTGTTCTTACCTGTATTTACATGTAATGAATTATAGACTATTTGTTAAACTTTTGTTAAGTTGGATTGCTGAAAAAGATGCAGTAATGTTAAGAAGGAAAACAAACTGTACGTAATTGTATACAATGTAACAGTGTTCCATTCATATTTTGTAAATGCACCAATCCAATCATGAAGTGTGTTTCAGCTAATAGAGGGATGCCAACAGTCTGAGAGTGATTTAAATCAATCAGAAATCGAAACATTAAATGTACGTTTGAAATATTAGACCCATTGTTATTGTTGCAACAATTTATTAAGTTTTCGGAGACGCAGAGTGTATATACATATTTTGCTTTTATGTACATATTCATATTGTGTAAAATGTACCAATTGACAGCGAATAAAGAATTTGTATATTGATAATAAATGTAATGAGAAATGAACAAGTGGTAGTGCCTTGAGATAATGGAAAAATAATGAATTTAAAAGTGTCATGTAAATAGATAAGAGTTTAGCTGAAATGTTCAATTTCTTACTATAGGAACTAAAGAGCTTATTTTTTCTGCTTTGTAATGAGATGTCATTATGTGGGAATCTATTAAATGATGTTGTATTGCGCTGTCCACTCTGTATCTTTTATATAACTTGACAGGATTGTTACATATGTTATGAATTGTACCATGCACATCACACTACCACCAGTTCCCGAGGTCAAGGGCACACTAAAGTCTTATCGATCGAACCCATTCCCATGGTGTTATAATTCATTAATGCCTGTCCTCTCTGTAGCATGTGCATGCATGGACTGAAGACAAACTATTATTATCCATACCATGAGACAGTTTCATAAACTACACTCGGCCACAAACGCACATGGTAAAGGTAAAACTTCGGTCTTATTCTATTCCTGAACAACCATTTTTATAGATTCCTTCAAACGTACAGGGGACTTGGTATTGAATGGCAATGCCGCTTCAACCATCTCATGTTAAAATGGTTCATCCAGAAATTTAATATACCGTAAAATAATGTTGCCACATTGTATGTCAGGAAAAGAGAAGGAAGTGTCAATTTTGCAAACAATATGTGCTCCGAGAGCTTTGTTGTTTAGACTGATGAATATAATGTATCATACACAAATGAAGTACTAAATTCATTTCCTAATGACTCTTTATAAAAGTTCATCACCTCTAGATATCTGCTTACTTCAGATTATATTTTTCATACACGATGATAAGTTAGACTTTGCTAAAGGCAGCTCCTTCATTTACGCTAGCGGACAGTTGTTACCAGACTTGCACCGAATACCAACCTCCATGGACGAGTGGTTCGAGTAGTTTGCTTGAGTCCTGTAACATCACACTGACTGAGGATCATCATGGTCATTGTTTCGAGTGCCGCTACCAGCGATCATGTCTCAGAAGTAAAATTTACTTAAATTTGGACATATTCAATTTGAATGAAATACATACATTCATTTTTTTATTTCACAAAAAAACAAAAATAATATAAACGGGACCCCCCCCCCAACCCCCCCCCCCACCCCCCCCCCCCCCCCCCCCCCAACGGCCCCACAGCACCCAGAAGGCACACCACCACACACACACACACACACACACAACCCCACCCCCACACACACACACACACCACCGGGCCCCACCCCCCCCCCCCCACACACCAATCATGTACACACACAAACATACACTACCAACCACACAACATACAAAGCAACACGAGGACAAAACGAACAATAACAACCGTGGGCACCGCCTTGGAACGGTCAGTGGCAAAAACCCCCCGGGGAGCCTAAAACCGCTTATTGGGCCCCCCCCCCCCCCAAACCTTACCCCCACCATGTTCCAAAGTCACGGACAGGTAAATAAAAGTAATCCCTGCTAGGTGAATCTCAACCCCAATGGAAAAAGGCATGGTATGTAAAACACAAATGCTCTACAAACCTGTAGAATGACTTGACGCAAAATTGCGTTAACGTGATGGCCAGAACCTTTATTCCCCTATTTCCTAAATTATTCAAAAAGGTAACATATTAGTATCCGGTTCTTTGTATTGTTTAGGGTGAGGGTTGGGAGGTGCGTGTGTAAATATTGTACATTTGTGCTTTTATTATTATAATAAATGCATTATACATTTTTCTATGTGGGAGAATCCATTATCAGGGGGTAGGTGTATAGTGACAGCAAACTTGGTTTAAGTGAGAAAATTGAGAGCAAACTTGAGAAAATGGTCGAAAACGTGTTTTAACTAGGCGTTTTTGTATGCTAGGAAGTTAATATATAATCATGTCGTTAGTCAAGAGTTTTATGTTACCTTCACTCGGTTCTTTGTTTCCACCCGCAATGATTTGCAGTTTTGAAGTTATTGAAGGTTGAACCTGGCCATACATGGGCCTTAGTAATTTGTTTTGGTCAGCCATGGAAATCGAACCCGATACCTCGTGATTACAAGTCTCGTGCTCAACCGATTAAGCTAACCAGGCTAACTCAAGATAATGTTACCTGCCCACTCATGATCGCAATGAAGTGCAGGCAAATATTTCCCAAATATTTTCTCGTAAAACAATCGATCTCTGGCCTCAACATGTATCGATTTGGATGAAAACTTTGATAAATGACCAGGGCTCTTTCGGTTTCTTTTCGTGAAAGCTTCCACCTGGCGCGAGATTCAACCTTCAATAACTTCAAAACTGCAAATCATTGCGGGTGGAAACAATGAACCGAGTGAAGGTAACATACAACTCTTGACAAACGACATATTTATATAACTTCCTAGAGTACAGAAAACGACTTTTCCTGGTATAAATGGGCTTGACCTAGTTAAAAAAACACGTTTTCCACCATTTTCTCAAGTTTGCTCTCAATTTTCTCACTTTAACCAAGTTTGTTGTCACTATACCTCTACCACCCCGATTATAAAATTACCGCTTAAAATAGGGGTGTCGTTAGTACACTCGCGCTGTTAGTACATGCGCTTAAATTTAAACCTTTCTTTACGTCATATAATTCAAAATGAAGACCATGTGGCAGATCCGATGTACAAGTTAAAAGATTTCAGCGGATTTTAAATCCGAAAGACAGTGTCGTCTTCTCAACTAGTGACTAAAAACTCTGACCGGCGACTAATTTTAGTGCTATCTTAAAATTCTATCTCAGCCAGTTTGCATTTACTGTACATAACCCGGAAAGTAACGTCCGTTGGCTACGTCCGAATATTCTGATACTGGAAAGTAACAGAACTAGAAAACGATCTGCATGAATGATAACAAAACGATACTTGTACCTAAATTTGACATAAAATGTTTTCTGTAAAATTGGTGTAGCGGCATAGAGTTAAGAAAGTTTTGAAGCAACAGATCATTTGAGTCCGGGGAATTTATTACCAAACGATAGCTTCTTAAAGTCGTGAGGTTACACCTCAGTTTATCCCGAGGGTAACCAGTCAGAAAAGCGTAGCTTATACCCAATTCAAGTTCAGTATGAAATATCCGTGTTACTCAATAATAATTGTTGACAGGTTGTGCTGTAAAACCAATTTTCATAACCAGGGTTTGAATCCGTAGAGTCAAGGTTTCTTACGAGGTCACACGAAGGTTTCTGAATATGAAACACACCATGATAATTTTACCGTGTGATATGTGTATTTGTAATATTTACAGCCCGTTGCAAAAATCCAAAACGGTCTGAAGTAGCTTCAATCCGCCGAGATGTTGTTTATATGGGAGAAAATATATAATTTTACATGTGTAGTATTCCTGCGGTGATTCAGAGACAGGGGCCATTTCTTTGTGAATGATTCAATTATATCTCCGGCTGATAATCTAAATCGCTACCGCAAGTTCTTGAATTTGTATAAATGCATTATGTTCCCGGAATTCATGATACACTTTTTAAAAAAATAAAACCGAAAAGCACATTCTCAAGCCGTGTTTGAATTGTCTTCATGTGTATGACAATATTTGTACTGTATGTAGTCAGTGCTTAGAATAACAAACGTATAGCTGCTTTTTCTAAAAGTACGCCATTGTTTTCATGAAATGCCTTTTTTCACATCGTTCTGTCCATGTTTTACCAAAATGAGAAGAAATTGTCTCAGAAATTGATAATTTGAGTCGCAGCACCTGTTATCTATTCAAACACTTATGTCGTATTCGACTTCTGACAAATTCACCTGCCTGCCTAAATCTTTACTTGTTAAAAATTGAATTTATTTTTCTGTTAAATCAATATTTCCAGTCTTCATGTAAAGCCAGCCCGACAGTGAACACGAAACTTTTCTTTTGTGCATGGAGGTTTTACTTTCAAAGCCCATGGCTTCTCCTATCCTTTTTATTTTCGGGAAAGAGTTGTAGTTAATGAAACTCGGAAAAAAATTCACATCGATAAAATTTGGACACGAAAATGAAACGACAGACATGGCAGACGGGTAATTCTATCTCGTATACAATTTGTTTATTTCATTAAAGTGACATTATGCGCATTTTTTTTCAAGTAACAATTCCAGCTGGAAATGGTGTGTGTACAAAAGCGTAGAGGAAATAATAGCTTTTAACCCAATACACCAAACTCTTCCCGCTACCAGTATGAAAAAAATACTTTCCAAATATTGATTTTCTTATTTGACTGGGAGAGTCAATTTAAGAAAAGAACAACTGCATGCAGGAGTTGCTTCACTTTCACTACTGAAATCTCTACCAATCATTTTATCAGTCCGATTTTTTTATATCTAAAGCACCAATTTCAAATAATAATGCGGCATAATCATTAATTTAACACATTTAAATGCACAGCAACGGAAAATTGCTATTATAAAATTGTCACCAAAAATACACTATGTGCAGTAAGATGCGCATAATGTCACTTTAACATGTACATGTATTATATATGATGAAATTATGGAAATTTGTGAATGTTCATTGACCAAACTTGATAGCATCCCAGCAAAACCATGTTATCACGCTTTAACCTACTATATATTCTTACTATACGTTTTGATTTAAAAACATGCAAAGGAAACATATACTTACGAATTTCATTACAATAAAACGACGGAAAAACGACAAACTATGTGTGATTAAAAACCGAATACTTTTGACACGGACATTTTGTTTCCAACTAGAACGTTACAATGTACATGTCGTCAGTGTGACCGCTATATTTATATTTACTCTCGAGTGCAAATATATTTTCAGTGACATTGGCTACACATATACATTATTATGATAAAAATTAGTGTAACAGTTCTATGACATATCAACTCACTGGCTGCGCGCAAGTTGGTGAAATCACAAGAAATTTACTTCATGTATATAATAACCTGTACGAGCGTATAAACGAGTACAAAAAAACCCGTGTTTGTACCCTTTTGATCACCTTCCGGGGAGCTGCATATGAAGGTCTCGGGAAAATTTCTGTAGTGAGTAGACACTCATCGGTGTCACTCTTTTTGTATAAAGGACGTCTGTTTACACCATGCTCGTAAAATACATGTACAGATCTATTTAAATATGTCCATTTTACATTGACACCGTAAGGATTGTAATATTATCGTTTTATAAAACATGTTTGAAGTTAGATTCTTAATTT